>JAUPMG010284781.1:0-18048 GCA_031762675.1 Pachysandra terminalis | reverse complement strand
TTCTTGATTGTTTTTAGATCTTTCTTGCAATGATCTCGATTTCTTTTAATGTTCTTGAACCATTTTGTATGTTCTTGAATTGATCTTGATTGTTCTTGGATAGTTTTGATTGCTCCTGGATTTTCTTAAAATGATCTAGGTTTGTTCGTTTGGGTTTAGGGTCCTATACCCTACAATACCACCTTGGTCGTGGGATAGCACTAAGGATAGAAGACTTGTTCTACTACAGAAACCGTTAAGGAGAACCATGGGGTACTTTAGGAACCCTAAAAATAAACCCTGAAGCAACAAAGAGAAATCCCTAGATAAATATTAAAATCCCAAAATGTATAATTGAGCCAAATGGCCAACTAAAGCAATAAATAATAACTACTACCAATGGAATCTGTGAGAATCAAGGAATACCTTAAACCCCGAAAATAACCTTATTTTTGTGTTAGTTATATTAATATATTGCAAATAAGAAATTAGTAGAGGTTCTTGATACAACTAATGAGGTTCTTTATAAAACTAATTCAGTTCTTGATATAACTAATTGGGTTTGCTACTATAACTAATTAGGCTCTTGATGTAACTAATTATAATCTTGGATTAATAGAATCGAGAGTCTTGATGTAACTAATTATAATCTTGGATTAATAGAATCGAGAGTGGTGTAACCGATTGGGAATGTTATGTGTAACCGAATTATGATTTTAAGTGCAACTGAATTGTGATTTTATGTGTAACCTATTAGAATTCTTTCAGCAATGTATATATTTTTGCATATATGCAATTGATTGGGGTTCCAGGCAATCAATATTTATATATGCAATCATTTGGGGTAATAGGCTTAAATTATTTGAATTATAGAGTAAACAAAATTGTTTGCAATGTAGGGTTGCAGTTATTTAAAAATTGCTGGGATGGATTATTGGTAGGTCAAATAATTTAATATTTGGGTTGATTGGAGTAATAGGCTGTGACATCCAATAAACCATTAGTTTGTGGTTCCAGGTGGGTTACCCGGTATTTGCAGTATTCCCTAACTGGATCTTGGAATTATATAATGTATTAAAAGAACGAGTACTTTATGAATTATGCAATAGGTGGAAATTAGCTTATGCATGTTGTACGAGAGTTGAGTTTGACCATCACCTTGATAGGTGAGAATATGTATCCTAGTGTGTCTTAGGCACACAAACTAGCACCATAATTTTGGTGAAAATTGCATTGTGTGGTAATTCACAATGGACATGCATGGTTGAATCGAAAATTGACTTCGTATCCATGTCATGGGATAGGAATGGACAAACATGGTGAGTCAGAAATATGACTTGGATAGCCATGATGTGGGACACATAGTGAGTCAGAATTATGACTCAAATAGCCATATTATGGGTCAAATTCTAACAATATAAGGACTCAAGTTATAACTGTGGTAAAAATTATCATCTACTATACATGTATATATCAGAATTTCTCATGAAGGGTGACTATTGGGTTAGATAGAGCTTCTTGGGTTTGAGTCCCTAAAGGAAACTAAATTTGGGCAATTGAGGCCCTTGGGTTAAAAGTCCTTAAAACCATGAAGTACACATCAAGTGTCGGGATAGTCTAATCCCCGTTGATTGCCTATAAAGTGGGATCGCTCTAAACCAGTAGGAGAATGCGAGACTAGATAGATTTGAGGATGGGATTTCTGATGTAGAACACCTCTGCGATTACATGTATTGCATATTGCATTTATATATTGTGTGTTCTTACTTTTGTTTTGAGTGTGTAAATCGTATGTGGTTGTTGTTATATGCATTGTATGTTTTGATGTGATGTGCATTCATATACTTGCTTTTATAATTTGAAAATGTGTGTAGTTTAAATTGTGCATTTGTTTTTAAAATTTGATTTTGTGTGTATAGTTATTCTATTATTCATATTTACTTGTGAACTTGAAACTTAAAATTTAATTATCATTTGTTAAGGTTGTAATCTTGAAAATTCATGTATTCTTACAGAAAATTGCATGGGATCTATTTATTAGGCTTTATAGCACACTCCATTTACTGATAATTTTTCAGGACAGAGGACAGCCCAATGAGGTAATGCGTAGATTAGATTCGTTAGGAGAGTTTAATTTGTTTTGATGAAGTTTTATTTGGAATTTAGAGATTATGTCTAGCTTTAGGTTTTGTGTTTGAATAATTGTAAAGGAGTACTTGGATTTATATCAGCTCCAAGTTATAAACCATGTTGGTTGGTGATGTATGATTTATTTCTGTTGCTTAATGATAAAAATTCAGTTATTAGTTGTATTAAACACATCGGATTTATAGTATCAGACTCAAGCTTAGTCGGGTTCACATCTCGTGGTTCGTGTGCACATCGAGACTTGTGCCATGAGTTTTCGGGCATGACAAACAAAAAAACAAAAGATAAACCCGTCACAAAAGCTCTTGAATCAATGATTTAGGAAGGAGAGTGGAACTTAGACACAAGGATGGATGGAAACTCAGTGGAAACATTGGATAAAGAATTTGAAGAAGAGGAAATGAAGAAAGCTATTTGGAAAATGGATAGGAATAAGGCTCCCAATCCGGATGGGTTTTCTATGGTCTTTTACCAGGAATGTTGGGATACGATTAAAGAGGATTTGATGAAAGTGTTCAAAGAGTTTCACTCGAGTGGGATTCCTAATAAAGCAACTAATACAACTTTCTTAGTTCTTATCCCAAAAATCAAAGGTGCAGTGAGGATTAACGACTTTAGACCTATTAGTTTGGTAAACAATGTGTGCAAGATTATAGCTAAGGTGTTAGCCAATGATTGAAACTGGTTATAGGACAAGTAGTGTCTAAAAATCAGAGTGCATTTATCCAAGGAAGGTAAATAATGGACAGAATTTTAGTTGCGAATGAATGTATTGAAGAGAAAATTAGATTGAAGGAACCAAGGATGGTGTTAAAGATGGACTTGGAAAAAGCATATGACAGGGTGGAAAGGGGTTTCATGGAGTCGGTGCATGGATGGAAGGAATTTTCAGAAAAATAGTGTAGATGGATGAGAGGATGTGATAATAATGTTCAACTTTCGTTTTGCTTAAATGGGGGGATTTCAAGTCTAGTTCCTTCCTCTAGGGGGGTGGGGCAGGGAGATCCCCTGTCCCCTTTCCTTTTTACCTTTATGAGTGATGTGCTGAGTTTTTTCTTTGCTAGGGTGGGTGAGTTAGGCAAGGTTCAAGAGTTTAAGCTTGGTAAGTGTAAAAACCCGGAAAATTTTGAAACCTATTAAGGGTATTTTGGTCATTTGTCTGGGAAGTGAGGTTGGACTAGTCAGTTTGACCCAGAGAAGAGTAGAACATGGTGAGAGTGAACCCCAGACTTAGAATTAGGTGGTGATACCTTGAGACTTGGGCTAAATCACCACTTAAGTGAAAACCCAGGTTGAGCAAGACCAAATTGGACCTTAACTTAGGAGTGGAGTATAAATACTCCCTTTGTCTCATAAACCCTATTTTTGGCTGAGATTTGAGAGAGAGAGAGAGAGAGAACCCTAGAGAGCTTGGAGGAGGGATTTTCAACATCAAGGCAAGGGAGATGGAGCACCAAGAATCAAAGGGGACGCGACAATGAATGATGGAGCACGAGGAACTGCGGCTACAGCGAATCAAGGCGAGTATTCTCCCAATTTCTTGGGTATTTGGGCAAAAATCCAAATACCAATTCATATAGAACTAATCTACATGCTAATATGACTATAGTTAGCAATAATCATGCATGAATGGTAGTTTGTGTACCTCAGATGTAGTAAATAAGAATTTAGGATAAAAACCTAACCTAGGGTTTATAACCTTAACCAAAGCAATAAAACGTGTTGATTCAATCATATCAATGGTTTAGAATGCTCAATAAATGTTTAGGAATGTTCTTAGAATGTTTTTGGACCTACTTGGAGTGTAGAATTAACCTAAAGTAATATTGGATAAATTCGGAGAAGTCAGGAAAACCCTGGATCGCGTCCGTCGGTGGATGGTCGGTCCACCGACTCACCCACCGACAGTGACCCTACTAAGACCAAACCCATTAGTGGATTGCTTGATCCGCCGAAGCATCCGCTAACAGAGACCTATGTGATAGAAGGCTGGACTCGTCGGTGGATGCTAGGTCCGCCGAAGCATCCGCTGACCAGATTCGTCAGGGGATGCTCGGTCCGCCAAGGCATCTGCCGACAGGGACTTAATTGGTAGAGGACTAGACCCCTCGGTGGATGCTCGGTCCACCGAAGCATCCGCCGACCAGATTCGTCGGGGGATCCTCGGTCTACCGACATAGATTACCCTGCTTGGTTGGTGGCCGTCGGTGGATCCCATCGGTCCACCGACGAATTCGTCGGTGAGTGGTCGGTCCACCAACCAAACCCCGTCGGTCCACCGACGGGGCTTGTTTGAGAGATTTTTGGAGAGGGACTTTGGGGGACCAATGTGGACCACTTCCACTGATGGGCCCACCAAAGAATGATAAGTTTTGTGAGTGTTTGAGAGACCCGGAGGGACCAGTCTATCAACTGGGTTCCCCGACCAGACCTGCTATGAGAGTCAGACTTTGTGCCTCGTGAAAGGAAACCTAAGGATGTGTATTATAGTTGTATAGAGTCAGAGGGGTGTGGCTACCACTTGAATGCCACCGCCATATTTATAGCACCACCTGGCAGTGTGGCGGACTTGTAATTAGACTAGGGTTGACACTGAACCCTGGGGAATGTATGAGTTCATTGAGACTAGTGTAAGATATGTTAGTAAGGTTTGAGGTTAGTAGAGACTTACTGGACTTCCAGAATAGATGGGGGACTTTATGCATGTACGTACCCTGGTGACGCTTGTGATATTAGTTGACTTAAAACATAGACTTAACTCTATATAATGAGGAAAATCAAATTAATGAGATAAAGTTATAATTAACTTCTGAACAAATAAAAGAGAAATAGTAAGATATACGGCCGAGGCCTAATCCAAAAGTGACATAACTCACGCATAAGTAAGAATGTGCATAACACCTGTAACGAAATAAGTAACATATGAGTACGGATTTGATATTTCATAGATGCAATGGTATAAGGTAAAGGATCATGTGTATGCATGCTTATGTATCAATGCAAAGTATGGTAGCGAGCGAAAGGCATTATATGTAATAACTTCAATCATTCTAAATTACTAGTCCGTAATGTGTAGTATTCATGGTAATGAGATAAATTGTAAGTGTGTATATTTGATGTTTATGCTTGATGATGGGCATAAGCCATGGTATTGTGAAGTAAAGGCTAAGGGTGTAAGTCCTTGTAAGCACAAGATTATATCTGCTTATTTTATTTATGAACAAGCATGAGAATAGTGATATCTGTGGACAAGTATGAGCATATGCATATGTATGGAGACTCGTGAGTGTTTCTAGTTATATTGTGCATGGAGATGTAAATCCATGACGTATGATGATTTGAATGATTGTGTTTGTGTTGGACATCCAGGAAACTTATGATGGTATCCAATCGGATTATTCGGGTGTATGGGCGTGTGGATAGTTTCTGTTGATGATCATCATTTGGTTCCTAGTTAATGATGTTGTTTGCGTTCTGCATTAGTTAAATCTAATTGGAACATAATGCTAAAGCCTTGCATTTTGACTTCATGGTCGGGAAAACCAATGTTGACTCAACTCTAGTATGAGTTTGGGATGCTGCCTCGAGAGGCAAAGTGAGGGTGAGGAGCAGAGATGTCCAATAGGCCTAGAGGTAGGGTGAGGAAAGAAGATGTCCAACAGGCCCAGATGTTTAACCATCTTATTTTTAACTGATTGGTGTTATGAACTGAGATGTGTCATGGAGGGAAGTTCATGATGTGTTGTCGTGATGCCCTTGGACCCCCCCTCGAGAAGGAAGTGGGGTTCCCGATAAAAATGAAGGTGGGGCATGACTTCCCCATGGGTTTAAAAGCGTTTTAGAAATGATTTAGTTATGGCCCCTAGACTTGTTATTGAATAAAGGTAGTAAGTTCGTTCTTCGCAGCGCCCTGAAGGATAAATTAACATCGGCGCCTTTTCCACTGATAAATGGAGTACTTTATAGAATGGTACTCCATGTGTGTATTTGGAATAAGCTTCTAATGTGATGCGAGAGGCACACCAGGAGTTGCCAGAGGCCATGGTGGGCCTGAGCCACAGTAAGAAAGATTCTATTGGCATCGGCCTACCATGACGACAAATGTGAAGGATTTTGTGCGGACGTGCGAGGCCTCCCAGAAGATTTTAGTCCACGCTTTCACAGCGACCAATCTGTCTCCTTTCCCTTTCCTTAAAACTGTGATGTACACACAGAATCCACTGATGGCCTTAGTCCAAATGGGTGCATGTAATCTTGTGAGATGCATGATGGCACAGTTAGGATCGAGCGTGCAATCCCAGTGATCATGACAGGAACAGTAGCATGCATATCATGTGGTTGCAATTGTGTTGTGAATTGTGAAAAGGGAGACTTGACTCTCTTGAGATTGAGCATAGAACATACTGCATCATATTAGTATGTAGCTATGAGTGGACTATCATGCATGATACCAATCCCAGTGAGTATGGATGAGAGAACTGCTTAGTGTGCTGAATGAATTGTTATGATTGAGCAAATTGTTAGTTAGTGAATATTTAAGGTTGTAACTAGTAGACGTTAATATAGAACTCAGATTACTATAAGAACTGTGTAATGTAGTTAATAAGGTTAGATTCATGAGAACACTGTAGATAGTATTACGTAGATAGAAGAATGTATTATGCGAACTCAAACTACAATTTATGATAGTAACTCAAGTGGAATTATGTGCAAACCAAGAGCATAATTAGATGGATGTTTAGTATCAAAGTAAAAGCTTCTCATAAATCACTTAATGAATATGACTAGTAGTGTGTCCTTTAGATCTTAGAATCTAAACCATGTAGAGATAGTTGTAATACTAAATGGTGATCAAGACCGAGACTAATCCAATAAAAGATTAGAACTGTTTAGACTATTGGTGTTGAATAATAAACGCTTTGTGAATAAAATTTCATAGCAGTTAACCATACGATGATGATAGTAGAATTAAGTATTCACAACAGGCAGAATCAGTTAAGTGTGGGAATATGAATTACTTAGATACAGTTGATGACTCATAATAAAATTGTGAACTATTATTGCATGAATGCAATTAATGAATTAAATTATAATTATGAACTGAGTTACGTGGAGATTAAGAACATAAAGACATAGAGGTTTAGAACTATTATGTATTATCATAATCCACCTATAAGGTATTCCGTATTATCTTACTGGTTTGTGTTTCTGAGTAAATACCCGGTTATTGTGGGTTTACTCACGGCTTTATAGCTTACCCTCGTTGATATATGCTTTTCAGGTTACTGCTTACTCTGATAGATAGCTGGTGGGCTTGAGTAGAAGCTTCAGCTTTGTAAATGGTTAGTAATGACCCTGGTAAAACACATCTAGTATTTAAATATTATTTAGATTTGTCTCTTGATTATTCACTTGTTTGCCACCTCCTGTGGAGGGGGTGAGAGTTGCGTTGCCGGATTCTAGCAGGTGACCTTGACTCCTTGAGGGAATACCCTGGAATTGGGTCGTGACAGCAAGGATGAGATCCTTGTGTCTCATTTGCAATCGCAGATGATACAATCATTTTCTTGGAAGCTTCAAAAGAAAACCTGTTCTGGACTAAATGTATTACCAGATGTTTTGAAATGATATTGGGGCTCAAAGTGAATTTGGAAAAAAGTAGCTTGAATGGCATTAATGTGGAGGAGAGCTTTAGTCAGGAGTGTGCTAGTCTTATGGGGTGTATTCGAGGTGAGGGGCCAATGAAATACTTGGGGTTGGCAATGAATGGAAATCATAGAGGGGTTCAGTTTTGGAATCCAGTTGTAGGTAAGATGGAAAAAAGATTGGCCTCCTGGAAGAGAAATACTTGTCTCTTGGAGGTCGTATTACTTTAATCCAGTCGTCTCTTGGTAACCTCCTACATACTTGATGTCCCTCTTCAAGATGCCAATTTCGGTTTGTAAAAGGATTGAAAAACTGCAGAGGGATTTCCTTTGGGATAGGGGTGAGAGGAAAAAATGATCATTTAGTGAAATGGGAGGTGCGTAAAGGTAGAGATGGGGGGCTCAATCTGGATAACATCCAAATCAGGAACCGTGCTTCTCTGGGAAAGTGGCTTTGGAGATTCAGTGTGGAGAGAAAGGCTCTGTCGAGGTCAATTATTGCTAGCAAATACGGTGTCCATGGTAACGGATGGGATATCAACCATTTGCCAAGAATCAAATCGGCCAACCCATGGT
This sequence comes from Pachysandra terminalis, assembly GCA_031762675.1. Lineage (NCBI taxonomy): Eukaryota > Viridiplantae > Streptophyta > Magnoliopsida > Buxales > Buxaceae > Pachysandra > Pachysandra terminalis. The sequence goes on along the minus strand of JAUPMG010284781.1, from coordinate 9,700 downwards.
GTGCTATTACCGATTTATTCCATAACTTCTGTAAATATGTGAGATTTTCCATTGGGTTTGGAAACCCCGTGCATTTTTGGTCCGACATGTGGTGGGGGGATTCCACTCTTGCTTTCTGGTTCTCCAGAACCTATTCTATTTGTAGCCATAAGGATTCCTTTGTGTCTGAGACTCTTAGTTGGTCTAGCTCTGGGCTCTCTTGGAATCTTCCTTTCAGAAGGGATCCTGGGTCAGCCGAATTAGATGAATTGGCTATCTTGTTTGAGTCCCTCAAAAACATTGTCGTTGCAAATGATTATCAGGATTCTAGGGTTTGGTGTCTTGAGCCTAGCAGGGTGTTTTCTTCCAAGTTGTACCGTCAGTCCTTGATGCCGATTGATCATTCATCCCCTTTTCCTTTCCCTCCTTTGCTTTGGGGTGCTAGGGCCCAAGTCAAAGCTTTTGTTTGGACTGCTCTCCTCTATCGAATTAAAACTGCAGACCTCCTTCAAAGGAGAATGCCTTTCATAGTTTCGTCTCCACAAGTTTGCCCTATGTGTTTGCCCTCTGGGGAATATGTGGACCATTATTTTTGAGATGTGATTTTTCTGATCAGGTGTGAAAGTTCTTTATATCTTCTATCAGAGTTGTTTGGGTTGGTCTGAGTACCGTGAGAGACATGTTGATCCAATGGGATTTTTCAGTTCTTGGGAAGAGAGGTCAGATCATGTATAGAGTTGTATACTTTGCAGTTCCTTGGGGATTTTGGTGTGAAGAAATAGAAAGATTTTTGAAGGGAAGAACAAGGGTGTTGCTGCAGCTATTGACTCAATCTTGAGCATGGCTGCATCCTGGTCGAGCATACCTCCAGAGTTCAGGGATGTGGTGTCGGCAGATATTCTGAAATGCTGGGATACTGTGGTATATCTCTAGACTTTTGGGAAGATTTTGGATTCTATTGGTTCCCCCTATCTTGGGGAACTTCAGAGTCATTTGTTTCTTATTTTCTGTATTGTTTGCTTGTTCTTTATGTTGCCTCCCCTTGAAACCCTTCTTTGAATTTTAATGAAATTTCTTGCGTTATTGATCAAAAAAAAAAAGAATAGAGAAAGAGACGGGAGAAGAGAAAACAGGTTGGAGAAATGAGGAATGTGGCTTGTTCATGCCCTTGTTTTCTCTTATTCTATAATAAACCTGTAAGCACTAAAATGCCCTTACAGTAAATCCCTTTCTGTACATAATATCAAATAAACCCCAAGCAATATAATAGGGTCATTGACCCATCATTCATTAAAAAAATTGTGATACAATATCTACATAAAGAAGCAAGCCATACATACATTCATTGTTTATATCCAATAAAGATGATACTAATTTTAGCCATCTTAACAGGTCCCTAAATGTTAGTTCTGTCATGTGTGTCTTTTGACACAAGTGTGCACTTAAAAAATATACATATACAAAAGTAGACACGGTTTTGAAGTATAGGACACATATCCCACACCATACACACGTCATATCTGACACATACAGTAAAAGTGAAGGGTCCAGAAATCATACGTTCTGTTCTAAATTGAGAACTTTCTCAACAGACAATCCCAATTTGGATCTGTATTCTGAGTATCAATGAACAATTTAATCCTGACATGTCTTAGCAAGAAACAGGGCATCAGTTTGGTATTATATTCCTAGAACTTTGCTCATCTGATACCATGTATCAGAAATTATGCTGCAGAGTGCAACCAACTTGCCAGGTCTCATCTAGAAAAAATAATAGCAATGCCCCTAAAACAGCAAGGAAAAAGGAATCCATGAAGACAATTTCACCATCTAAGAAAATCCTTAATATTTTCGTTTTGTGTTAATGACTAAGATACACGTGAAAAGCAGGATGTGGAAGGCACACTAAAACCTTTACAAATAGGAGTGCTGGGGTCACAGGCTAAAACATGTAAAAGTCCTACAAGGCTACATCAAGATGAACTGTTGTATACTTTAACCAAGGCCACTTTTACCTCCCGTAAATGTTTAATTTCATTATTAAACCCCTTCTAATTTCATTAATTATTTTAACTCAGAAATGAATCCAAAACATAAATCATCGAATTTCATGTACACAGCAGAGCTCACAAAATCAATATTCAATAACAAACTCCCTACAAAAGTAACTATTAAATCAATCTTGACTAAGCTGGTTCACAAGAGAGCCCTGTATTATCAATGCTCTTAGTGTTAATTAGTGTCACCATAAGAACTGCATATATAGTATAAACATGAGGCTCAAACTTAGAAATGTTCCACCCCCTTGAAATGAGTGCATGTACATCACACCTCCTAAGGTGGTTGCCAAAGCTCATAGCAATTCCATATATGCCATTAATACTGCCAATCGTCATATGGATGATAACATAAGATTGACAAGACAATGATGAAGATGCTCAAGAAGAAATGACAGCAGTTGCACTCCACAAGCCCTGGAATGCAAATATGCAATCACAATGAATGCGTTAAAATTATCACTGCAGACAGAATATCAACCAAAGTGAACACTTACTTCAGCATCCGAGCGTGCCAGCGCTATAAGAGGCGCAACACCTCCTTCTTGCCCAATAGCGATACTAAATAAATAAGCTAAATTAGTACGGCAGCAACAGCAACAAAAAAAAATGCACGTTTCCTACTGAAGTAACATGTGTAGTACCTAGATGCATGGTTTTAAATTTCACCGGCATGCCGGTGAATGTCGCCATTTTATAGGTTGGTGAAATGGAAATAATTCCCCATTTCGCCGAAATTTTGGCGAAATATAGGCAAAATTTCACCAGACACCCCTTGGTGAAATGTCTAGCGAAATCGAAATTTAAAACCTTGTCTACATGAGAGTGCCAAAGTATGGTCAACAATGACAACGAGATCATTAAAAAGGAAAAAAAGGGAAAGAGTGATTACAGCTTGCAATTTAAAGAGTACATGATGCAATTGATTCAGTTTTACGATTTTACTTTTGTTTGTGTGCTGTTCATGTGTATATGTGGAAAGTGTTGAGTTAATCACGATTCATCAATCTTGTTGTGCCAACATTTGACGTTGACAAGAAACGCAAAGTTTAAGAAATCACACGCAAATTGAGAACTTACTAGGCTCTGTTCATTTCTATATAAAATAGGATTTATAAAACATTTTAGGTGGAGAACAGGTTTCACAGGTTTTTGTTTTAATGTAAAAAATATTCACTTGCAAACTATTTTCAAATGAGATTTCTTATGCTTCTAAGTTTAATATCATTATCCAAAAAATCATCATGATTGAATAACCATTAAGGTGGAACAAGATCAGTATTGAAAACGCTAACTAGTTTGAATGGATTTGTTAACTGATTGGTATAGCCACCATCACCATCACCATGTCCAACCACCAACACCTCTGGCGGCACCATCACCAGTACAACGCTTACGACATGACCAACACCTCCAACAAACATGGTTTTAAATTTCCCCGAAATTTAGCAAAATTTCACTTGAAGTCTTCCTTTTTGAAGGGAACTAAAACTTTCTTTACGTCGATATTTCCCTTTAATTTTTTCTGTATCATATTTAGGAATATTGCACTAGCGAAGATTCCCTCACAATTTCCTCATTCAAAGGGTGCAAAATTCCCCTTGAAATCAAAACATAAAACCAACAGCTCTGACAGTGTTGCTGAAACCATCACCTTTGATAACAGAACCACTGCCACCATAGCCACCACTATCACCTCACCGCTTATGACATAAATCATTTCAAACAAAAGCACCATCACGATCATGAGCACCACTACCCACTATTATCGTCTTCTTCAATGATGACGGTCCACCACCACCGCCGACCTGGTCATCTTCTCAGATGGTGACACCCACCACCATCACCACCAGTATCGTGTTTGATACACTCCAAACTATATTCCTGGCCTAATTTCTTTTAGTCTAAATCCAACAAATAATAATGAAAAATGCATATTTTCAAGCCTTTTTAGTACCCATCAAGTATAGAATATAGCTTGAAAAATACACATGTTCCATAAAAACCAAATTCAATGCAAACCATTTACTGGTGGCGGCACTACTGCCACCCATTTGGTGATGACACCACCAGATTTTGGTAGTGGTAGTACTATTGCCACCATCTCTAAAGATGGCACCAACACTACTACCCCACCACTTTTCGTGGTGATTGCACTAATACCACCATCTTTGGCAATGGCACCACCGCTTTTGGTGGCAGTGGCATGATTCCCACAACCTTTGCCAGTGGCACCACTATTACCACAACCTCTAGCTTAGGCACCACCGCTACTACCACTTTTTTGTGATCAGTAAAAGTGTGATATTTCATATTATAAGTATGTAGTAAGTAGCAATGTAACAAAGCAGTATACAAAAAAGAAATAGCAAAAACTATGTACTCAAAGTATGTACATTAGGCTAATGCAAAGTGAGTCAAGTGACCCAAAACCCCTCAATACACCCAACACATCCCAAACAGTACTTTACCACTCAGATAAGCTTCCAATTGCCTCTAAAATCTGAGTAAGTGTTGGAATGAAATTCACCCAGTACAATAACTAAGCCAAATAAAAAGAGAAGATAGCACCTGATCAATGATGCTTCCCACCTCTCTCTCCACTCCCTCAAAGGTCCTTCGATTACACTCCGACCAAAAGAAAAAGTATATTGCAAAAGGGATAGAATTCCATAACATGCCAACTTCTTTTTGCTCTTTTTCCAGTTCTAACTTTCAATCAGCATGTGGATATCCTTCGGTAATGCCCACCTTATCCCCATTCTATAAAGAATGTCCCCCCAAATACTTGCTGCCACAGAGCAATGGATGAATAGATGAGCTACACTTTCTTATTCCCACTTACACATGATACACCTGTTAGGAATATCCCAGCCTCTAGATTGCAGATGCTTTATAGTTAGAATTGTATCCTTCGACAAAGTCCACATAAAGAAGATGACCTTTGAAGGGACAAATGGTTGCCAAAGATACTTAGCCACTTCACAAGTTCGAAAATGCTGGAAAAGCCAACTGTAATAAGAATTTGCCGAAAAACAATCCTTTGCTGTCCTTCTTCCATACCCTCAGGCCCTTACCTTCCTTGAAAGAATAAGTATGAATCAAGGAAAACAGTCATGAAGCGTCATCTACCTCTCTATCAAAAAGAGCCCTTCTAAGCTCCACGTTGCAGGAGATCCCAAACACCACCACCACTACTCCCACTTATGACAAGACCATCACCTATGATGATGATACCACCATCACATCACCACCATCAACACTGCCATGTTTTGGTTGTAGACCGTTTCCTAGCAAATCTCACATCAATCTAAATACCTGAAGAAAAAATGCACATTTTTAACCCGTTTTCATATTTTTAACCAAAGACTTGAAATGGCTTGGAAAATATATATTTTTGTGAAAATCATATCCAACATAAACCCTTTTTACATTGTCAAATACTTTACATCTTTACATCAGAACAAACAGAGCATTAGTCGCACAATAATTTGCACCTCCATAGAGTACAAAATTCTTTATTGTGAAGTTATATTGCAGCATGCTCCCATGATGATATACATTATAAAACATAATAAAATCTATAATCATCTACTTGGTCGAAGCAAAGTTAGAAGTTTGTTGAGAAATGTCAACAAACCACCTCCAAGCACGTGACAAAATTTCCACATTTAAGCAAAAGATTGAAGGAAACATAAAAAATTTAAGGCCAAGATAAACCATATAACATCACCAGAAAGCAATTGGCATAAAAATGCATAATTGTCACTAATAATAAAGTCCCAATGTAAACATTAAAAGCAAATCAATCAAAACGAAATGGGAAAAAAATAAATAAAGACAAATGTAAACATACAAGTTTCTCCATGATCACGGATCACCTGCAGAAGGAAAATTAACTGGCAAGCAACAGATTTCATAGCACAATTAATACAAACAGCAATTAAGTTGAGACTCAAAAGAAAGCTAAAAACAAACGTTTCATGAGAATGATACCCACCCTACCTGCATATGCAATCCTTAGGGTCAAGAGTCACGTTATTCTTAAGATGAGTGAAACTGAGGAAAAGGTAAAAGTAACTCCACTAAGACTGCATCGGTAGGTGGAATTGATATCAAGCCACCCAATTCCAACTCTCATGCTTGCGGGCATAGGATGGAACTAATATTGAAAAATCAGCCCCAAATTGAAGGGATTTAATTCAAGCATAAAAATTTCTAACAGAACAAGAAGCGTTACATGGAATTCGACAGGCAGGATTCAATAACACTACAGCTGTGAGAACGAGGCTCATAATGAACCAAGCCTAAACTCAAGAAATAAGATCACAAGCAACGCAAAGCCTACAATTGAGCTCATTTACTAGATGACTCAAGCCAGCTTTGGAAGGCTCGGCTCAGTTAAATAATGCATATATGTATAGTTGTGATATAATTAAACCTAGTAACAAAATTATTTAATAAATTAAGTACATTAAGTAATTAGTTAATACTACCACTGAAATTAACAAAAAATATATTTATCAAAGTACGTCAAAAGAGGCTGTTTTTTGGTATAGATGATATAAATGAATAAAACTTAACTAATGAACTGTGACAAATTTTAATTACTACACATCAGTTTAGATGAGCTCGAGTTTGCTCATTAAGCATGCAAGCCTGAGTCAAACCTAAGCCCAAGTATAATGCAATGGGCTTGAAGTTGAACCAACAGCCACAAGCTTGAGCCAAGCTGAAAACATGATTCAAAATGTCATAGTTTCAGACCTTCCAAAAAAACACTTTCCGGAAATGTATCGATATGCTTGAAAATGCCATAAAAGTCATGAAAACGTTGAAAGTTCCTGAAAACTATAGGAAACTTAAAACAAGACTCGGCTAGATGCAAAGATGAGCTCAGAAAATGATGAATTAGCATGCATTGCATATCAACTACCCAATTGCATTGTATATAACAATACGAAAACAAACTTGTATATGCTTACGTGCATAGAAACTTTAACCAGAACTCGATTAAACGTAAAGACAGGCATAAATATGATACTTATACTTGTAGAACATGAAGAAATACATTCATATCTCGTGGAATACATAAATTAACTCTTAAAGACCAAGAGTAATTAAATTTAAGACATTTAACCATGGTTTTAAAATCAAGGAAAGCACTCAAATCCCTTATAATGGCTTACAACAAAGACAAACATGTCTTACAACTTAATACAACCACACTACGCACACACCCTACTACATACATCAATATCACATGAAGTTGTTTGTAAGATTAAAGTGGTAAGTCAAAGTTTAGAAAGAAAAGAAGGCATGAAAACAAAGTTATAAATATCCATCCATAGTACTTTTTACACCAAGATGCTCCTAGGTGGGGCCACATACTTCTCAAAAAGCTTTGGCAAGGCTAGGCAACAAGGCACCAGGTTGCCCATGCACTAGCCTAGGAGTTTGGACGATCGCCTAATGAACAAAATAGTTGCATCTTCAAGGGTAAGACGTAATCATCTAACTATTTTAATTGATCATCAATTTATTTCCGCTATAAATTTGTGAAGCAAATAATGACTATATAATTATAAAAAATCAAATATACAAATAAGTCAATAATTAGGTTGGTAATATACTAAAAGAGAATAGTCTAGGGATTGACTGAGGGAGGATGAGGAGGAGAGGGTAGGAATGTAAGTTTTTGAGACAAATAGGGGAGGGAAGACAAAAAAGGGAATGGGGGTCTGAGATTGGAAGAAAGACAAAGGAGAGAGATGGTGGGACATATATGAGAAGAGAAAGTGTGTGCGAGAGCAAGATAGTGAAAGAGAGGGTAGGTTGTAAACAAAGAGAGGAGAGAGAATGATAAAGTAAAAAAAGAGAGTAGGATCGAATGCACATGAGAGATGGGTAGTATATGGTTGGCTAGTAGGCAATTTGTCCTTTACTTCTAGCTCTTTTTCTTCTTCTCCTCTTCCTCTTTAGTCGATTAGGGATTTATTTATTTTCACTCCTTGTTATACAATAAGAAAATAACTTAAAAAATATTAATAATAAATAACTATTCTTCTATAAATAACAACAAAATAATTAATTAATTTCGAGCACCTAGCCTATGTGACCCATCTCCTCGATCTCAAACCTAGCCTAGCCACCTATAAGCCGAAAAGGGCATATGTACGGCCATTTCATTATGGCGCAAACCTAAAAAATTAATTTCGAGCATCTAGCCTAGGTGACCCATCTCCTCGATCTCAAACCTAGCCTAGCCACCTATAAGCCTAAAAGGGCATATGTACAGCCATTCCATTTAAGGCTTCTAATATATCACACTAAGAATATGGCTTTACTTGGAAAATGGCTCTGGAGTTTTGCACGGAAAAAGACAATTTATGGCGCAAAGTTATTCAAAGCAGGTATGGTTCACACGAGAGTGGTTGGGATATTAATCCACATTGGAGGGTTTCTGGGTCTAGCCTTTGGAAAGCGGTTTTCAATCTTGCCCCATTATTCTTTTCTCAATCTCGTTTTGCGGTTGGTGATGGAACCAGAGTTAGGTTTTGGTTGGATCACTGGTGGCTTGAAAACTCTTTGGCTAACCTTTTTCCTCGGTTGTTCAAATTAGTCTCCAACAGGGATGCTTTGGTGCCTAATATTCTTTCCTGGGCCCCTTCTGGGCTTGTATGGAATCTCCAGCTTAGACGGGATCTTGGGCCAGATGATGTTGCTGAGTGTCTTCCCTTCACGCGGCCCTCCAAGACATTTGTCTTGATCCTTCCCGTTCTGAACGTAGAATTTGGATTCCCAATGGTAAGGGTGTATTTTCGCCTCTTCCTTTGCTTGAGAACCTTCTTTTTTTTTTTTTGATCAATAACGCAATGATATATATATATATGAAGAAAATGAAAGGAGAATACAACAGAGAAAAAGATAAAAGAGAAAAGTTATACATCCAAGGACCAAGAGGCCACAAAACAGAACCAAGAACCACAATTCCCCAAGGAGGGAACCAAAAGAAACATAAGAAACAGCAAAAACTACAAGAAAGCCACGGGGGCCCAACATCTTAAGACGTCATTCCACGCCACGTCCCTGAACTCCAGCCGAATGATCAACCAAGAAACAGCCATAGTCAATATTGAATCAAAAGTAGTCTCAATACCCTTACTCTTACCTTCGAAAATTCTTCAATTTCTTTCCAACCAAATCCCCCAAAGGACGGCAAAGTATACAGACCTGTACATAGTCTGGACTTTCTTACCCAACATGGGAAAGTCCCACTGGATCATCATGTCTCTTACTGTATTCGGGCAAACCCAATCAATACCAATGAGAGAGAGGAAAGAAGTCCACACCTGAACAGCAAAACCACATCCCACAAATAAATGGTCCACAGATTCCCCCGAAGACAAACACAAAGGACATACCTGAGAAGACAGGACCATGAAAGGCCTCCTCCTTTGAAGAGTATCACCCATGTTAATACGATGGAGGAGAGCAGTCCACATGAAAGCTTTGACTTTAGGTGGGACCCTAGCATCCCAAAGCAGAGAAGGGGAAAAGGGAGGATAAGGGTAGAACTCATCATACATCAGAAACTGCCTAAAAGATTTAGAAGAAAAGACCCCACTAGACTCAAGACTCCAAACCCTAGCGTCAGGAGAGCT
>JAUPMG010284770.1:0-18048 GCA_031762675.1 Pachysandra terminalis | reverse complement strand
GGTTTTGTTCCCTTTAGCCACCATTAGGCCTCAGAACGCGTTATGTCATAGTAGGGTGTGAATATACATATAAGTACTTCACCTTCACCAACCCAGGCGATGTGGGATTGTCTAACCCGTAGCCTGCCAGCCCCTCAGGCCCACCCACGAGACACCCGCCAACGTAGGTTACCACAAATGTAACAAGCCCCAAAGGAAGGAAACAACATCAAAACTCAGCAGCACTAATACCGGATAGCATAAGAGAAAGAAACACAAACATCAAATAACCCCAATAGAAACTCAGTATCAATCAAGAAACAGAATAGAACAGAGGTAGAATCCCCCAAGCATAACATGTATAGCAGCTCCAAAGATCAAGAAGCAGAAGAATCCCAAGCACTAGAGAATCCCAGCACACAACTCTACAAACTAGCAGCAGAACCCATGGTGACAAAATTCTCCACAACCATGCACCCCCTAAACTTCATGAAGATCTTCATAATAACACGTGCACAACAAGAACATCTGATGAGCTAGAGCAGAACTTAGAAAGGCCCAGCTTGCAAATACCTTTTTGTAGCCAAATCATCACTAAAACTGGATCTTTACTTCAGCTGGGCACTAGGCCTATAGCATTGTAGCACAGATCGACAACAAAGAGAGACACCCACCACAAAGGAGCATCAACCACGTTATATAGATGCACATTCAGCACAACAAACAGAATCCTGCCAGCATCTCCAGGCCACACACAAACCCACCCACCACACCGACAGAAAAATAGAGCACCTCAACAGACAGTGCAAACCACACTCCTTCACTAACACTACATAAACCAACAAAACAAATAACATACACATAATATTACAAGAGCAGCACCATAACCCATAACATCACCCAGCATCCTTACACCCCTCACCACCACCATCACCAAAGTAAAAATGATTTATATAAGATACACATAATAGAACACCCCTACCAAAATTACGAAGAAGAAAATGAGAGAGAGAGAGAGAGAGAGATTTGCTTACTAGTGTAGAGAATGGTTATTATGATTACTGAAAAGAAGAAAAAGAGGAAGATGAATGGATCTGAGAGGGCTCTTTTGATGTAGAGAGAATGCTCTTTTGCCTTTCAGAGAGAAGGCTCTTTTGCTATAGGGAGAGAAGTCTTTTGTTGTAGAGAGGTTTTCTGCGAGAGAGGAGAAATGTAAGAGCGGGAGGGCAAAAATTACGAAAATCCCCTACTTTAGGCAACTTATTGCCCAAAAGTACAATGACCAAATCCATTTACTGGTGCAGTATATTTATACCAAACTATTTTCAATACGATCCTCTATCATATGACAGAGGACATGTCAGATTTGTCTGCCGTATTTGCTTTTATTTTTATTTTTTTATTTTAAAGAAACTAAATTACCCCTCTCTTCTCCCTCTCTCTTTCTCTCTCTATACACAATGGTGAGCTCGTCAATGACAAATTGACGATGTGGCATCAAACCCAGTTGGTCGATGTGGCATCAAACCCAGAGAAAAGGGTTTGTTCTGTTAAAGGAGTAGAAGTTGAAGAATGGTGATGGTGGAGACGAATTGGGTCTTGGAAGGAGTGAAGCGAAAGCCTAAGATCTTGATATTGGCTACTGGTTCTTGATAGCAAATCAGGTGGGTAGTTCTGAAAATGGATTGAAGATGCAGATGAATCAGCGGGGAAGATGAATCAGCGGTAGCCATTGGGAAGAAAGATTTAATAGTGTCTGCAATCACATTAGAATCCAAAGAAGGTGGAAGGAAACTGGAGCTATTACTCTGGTTGAAAGGATAACCAGATTGCTCTATTTCGATCGCCCTTGGTCTCTTATTCGACCGGCGACAGTATCTGGTTTATTCCGGTGATGTTGCTCCGGTTGAGTAGCTGTATTGGTAACGGTAGCAGTTGGGTGTCAAGCAGGTAGCTCGGTGAGCTCGTCAATGGCGGATTTAGCCTTTTTTATGAGCTAATCGACGAGAAGTAAGAACATTTTTTGTAAGGTTGGGTTTCTTCTGATTGATCTTGGTCTTGGTCTTCTTGGTCGTTTTCTTCTTCTTCTCTTAATCTTGGGTTTAGAGGATCTAGACTCAGACCCTTCTTCCTTTCCTGTTCCAGTTTTAGATTCCTTACACTTTTTCTTACTGGTTCTTCTGTAGCAGCAACAACCCCTTTATCTTCAATCCGCTATTGATAAGCTTGCCATTGCGTATAGAGAATGCGTATAGAGAGAAAGAAAGAGGGAGAAGAAAGGGGTTGTTTAGGTATTTTTAAAAAAAAGAAGCAAATATGACAGACAAATCTGACATGTCCTCTGACCGTATTGCAAATAATTTGGTATAAATATATTGCACCGATAAATTGATTTGATCAATATATTTTGAACAATAAGTTACCTAAAGTAAGAGATTTTCTTAATTTTCCCGAGTGGTTAATGCTTATGCGGATAAGGATTTTATGTAGCTTCCGATTATTGGTACTCCACATAATATATTAGGAAAATATAGCATATGATTTTCTTCCCACCTTCCCACCTTCCCAACGATTTTCTTTTTAAAAACAACTTATAATCATTCCACTTAAAGAAAAATGACTTTTTTTTTCAAATGGATGAACCAATCACATTCTCGTACTAAGACGAGTGTTCGGAGCTGACGTGTATAATACAATCCGTGTATCAAATAAACTTCTTATTTAATACGAGAGTGTTGAGCTTTCCTTTTCTTCATCCTCGATCATCTCCTCATGTTTTTGCCCTTTTGTAATGGAAATGGCTTGTATGTATGAGTAAAGTTAAACAAATCGTTTACAGAGCCTTGGAGTCTAAACCCTCATATGCATCCATTATAAATTACGAACGAGTTCAAAGTTGTTTGTCGAGAGAGAGAGAGAGAGAGAGAGAGAGAGAGAGATGGAGGTATTACTGTTTGTGAAGGTTTTGCTCTGGCTTGTGTTGGTTGGTGTATGTAGCTTGTTTATACATCTTTTCGATACTCTGTCAGTAAAGCCTGGAAGGCTCCGATCGAAGCTTGAGAGGCAAGGGATCAAAGGTCCTTCGCCTTCTTTCCTGATAGGGAACCTTAGAGAGATGAAGAAGGTCCAGTCCATGGTCACTAAGACTCCAACCAGAAATGGGGACGTCTCACACGATTGGGTTCACACTCTCTTCCCATTTTTCGAGCAGTGGAAAAAAGATTACGGTACGTTTTAGGGTTTTATCATTCTTGTTTAGGGTTGTAATTAATTACCCAAGTCTCTCTTTTGTTCTTTTGGTGTTTCACAAAATTAAAACTTGGGATGCATATATATATATATATATTAGGTGCTGTATTCATGTGTTCTATTGGGAACATACAAGTACTGTACGTGAGCGAGCATGAGATGGTGAAAGAAATAAGTCTGTGCACTTCTCTGGACTTGGGGAAGCCAATGTATCTTCAGAGGGAACGAGGGCCTTTGCTTGGGCAGGGCATTTTGTCTTCAAACGGCCAAATTTGGGTCCATCATAGAAAAATTATCGGTCCTGAATTATACATGGACAAAGTCAAGGTTCTAAATTCTTATTGATTACTTAAATAATTAAAATTGTTTCATAATTTTTGGTAAAAAAAAATTTATGTTTGTACATACGACTATACGTACAGGGCATGGTGAATGTAATGGTGGAGACTGCAACCTCGCTTGTGAATTCATGGGAAAGCAAAATTGAAAGTAAGGAAGGGGTAGGAGACATAAGAGTTGACGAGGATTTGAGAAGCTTTTCTGCTGATATTATCTCGAAAACTTGTTTTGGGAGCAGTTACGAACAGGGCAAAGAGATTTTCGTAAGACTTAGAGCTCTTCAGCAAGTGATGTCCAAAAACAGTCTACTCATGGGCCTCCCAGGTCTTAGGTAATAATTCATCGTTTCATCAAAAGTTTTTAACTTGTATTAATCTCAATTTGAATTTGTTTGTAATATCAGATATCTTCCGACGAAGAACAACAGAGAAATATGGAGGATAAACAAAGAGATCCGGTCATTGATTTTGCAACTAGTGGGGGAACGTAAACAAGGCTGCACAACAGAGAAGGACCTGCTACAGATGATCATAGAGGGTGCCTACAATACTTGTGATATTAATGAGCTGGGAGAACCAAATAATAAGTATACGAGGGACAGTTTTATAGTGGATAATTGCAAGAATATATACTTCGCAGGCCATGAGACTACTGCCATGTCCATATGTTGGACCTTGCTCCTCTTGGCTTCTAATTCAGACTGGCAAGCTCGAGTTCGTGCCGAGGTGGTTCAGGCATGTGCCGGCAAACTACCCGATGCCGATGCCCTTCGCAAAATGAAATTGGTAAATACATGACCTCTTCTATACAAGTTTTTGTTAGAAAAAATCAAGCGCACACACAACACAGATATATGTGGTTCGGCAAATAGTCTCTACGCATCAGAATCTATTATTCTCTAAGTCTCAGAAAAAAATTGTTACATAGTATAGCGTAGTTTGACAAATAGTGCTTACTTTCACGGATACACTTCAGGTTTTACTATTCTCCAAGTCTTGAGAAAAATTAAGTGCTACATAGTGTAGCCCCGAAAAATAGTTATGGTTAAACATAATAGTAAGTGAATTTACTATTGTACCTTTCAACTCCATCAGTACTTCCTGAATGCGTTAGTAGCATTGGCTTCCTATGCTTTACAGCGAGATGGCTACAGCCATATTTACAGTACCAATTAGAGGGCGTTATGTGTATATGGTCATCACTGAAGTCGATTAAAGTAAAAGCGGGTTTCAAGTTTACAGGTCTCTTAGGTTTTGAAAAATGTCAGTCACCCTTTTTAGTGGGATCATACTTTCTACGTGGTGCCCTTTAAATGACGCTGTAAGAATGGTTGTAACCATTCCGCCGTAGAATATGCGCAACAGCTCTAACACACACATACATGGCTTCTTCTAAGTTATAACGCTTAAAAGTACTGATATGGTTGTCAAATCCATGCATATGAAACTACACTACTAGTTGACAATGGTGATTCAAGAGTCGCTGCGTCTGTACCCGACGGTTATATTCATGTCTCGAGAGGCCTTGAAAGACATGAAGTTCAGAGACATTTACATTCCCAAAGGCGTGAACCTGTGGATTCCGGTCGTTACATTACATCGAAATGCAGAGCTGTGGGGAGAAGATGCACACGACTTCAATCCGGAGAGGTTTGTGGAGGGGACGGCAGGTGCATGCAAGCTCCCGCACACCTACCTACCATTTGGAGCCGGGCCCCGCATTTGTGCGGGCCAGTACCTTGCTATGGCAGAATTGAAGATAGCCTTATCCATCATCATATCCAAACTCTCTTTCTCAATCTCTCCTGTGTATCGTCATTCCCCGGTTTTTAAGTTGGTTATAGAGCCTGAGCATGGTGTTAATTTGCTCTTTAAAAGGGTGGAATTGGATGCTCAAACCACTTGAAAATAATTCTCTCAATAAGAAGAATATTGGATATATGTTTGATTGACATGCATTGATATGGAATGGTTTTTGTTGGTTCTGAACTGTAAAATGAGAAGGAACAATGGTATCTTTATTGTATCAATTATTTGACTGTTGTAGCAATAATAGAAGACTTTGATCGAAGAAAGCAATAGAGCGTGTGAGGCATGGACTAGGTTGCTGTCATTTTCTTCAAGGTGATTTACACTGTGTAACCTAAGTCACCAGAACATCGAGCGGGTGAGAGAGCGAAAGTTGGAGTGAGAGCGTTAAACTTGAAAATAAGTTGTGGTCTAGAGCACCTACGAAGCGTCTATATATACATATCATATCTAATATGTATATATGCATATAAACTATACTTCTTATACAAAGATACAGCCGTGTTTATTAAGCTAATTTAACCTTTTTTTTCAAAATAAAACCTACTTTTTTTTGTATTTTTCTAAAAAAATGTTGATTCTTTGTCAAACTTTAACCTTAATTGTTTTCAAAATATCTTAAATTATCCCGTTTTTTCATTGACCCCTCTTTTTCCAAACTTTAATCCCTAAATGTTTTAAAAATATATTAAATTATCGGCTTTTAAGTTTTAAAAATATCATAAACTACTTCGTTTTTATGCATTTACCCGAATCCGCGGTTTGACTTTTCAAATCCGTGGATTGGTGATGTTCTTGCGCTTATAACGTCACCTTAAAGTGGCGGGTTGTGTGACTTAGTGCGTAACACTCCTAGAATAACAACAGCTCAGATTACCACTGTACGCTTAATCAATCTGTACAATTTAATCAAATTCAAACTATAAACACTAGTATTTGCCCATAAGGCTCATGGAAGGAAAGGGTATTAATACCACTCTCTCAAACTAGTAAATTTTCAATGTGGGACAAGGTTATACATACAAAGCAAAAACACTGAAGTGATCAAGAATCAAATTTTGTAAATAGCATAAATGAGAGGTTTTATTTAAAATACCCAACACTTTTGTACAAATTAACTGAAAAACCAATATAAATGTTCAACCAATCATATATTTCTTAATTTAATTTTCGTGTCTCGAAGATTTTCTGAACGAGGAGATGAACTCCATTTGCAGGCTCTATCATCATTCTGAAAGTTGGGGAGTGCTGATAGTTTGGAGAAATGGAGAAAATGAAGTTGGAGAGGATGAGGGAGAGCACGGCCTTCAATTGAAGCATGGCGAAGTTGCGACCCAAACACAGTCGAGGACCCACTCCGAAAGGCACATATGCTTGTGGGAACTTGCAAGCCTCAGACACTCCATTTGCAAACCTCTCTGGTTTAAACTTGTTTGCTTCTGGTCCCCAAATGTCTGGGTCACGGTGCAATGCTGGGATGAGAGTCCAAATGCATGTTCCCTTTGGCACCAAAACATCCCCAATCTTCACCTCTTCCAAGGCTTCTCTTGACACAAAAGCTGCAGGATTGTACAGTCGCAATGTTTCTTGAATCACCATTGTCAACTGCACACACACACACACAATTGGAATATATATAATTTTTTTTTCGGAACAAAACCAGCAATAATAACTGCTTATTGTGAATATCACATACCGTCTTCATCTTGGAGAGTGCTTCTGCATTTGGTATGTGATCCCCAGAAACTTGAAGTAGCTCTGCACGGACACGAGCTTGCCATTGGGGATGCAATGCTAGTAGCATCAAGCACCAAATGGTGGCGGTTGCAGTACTTTCATGGCCAGCAAAGTAGATGTTCTTACAGTTATCAACGATAAAGCTCTTTCCAAGTTGATTACACTTCGCACCCTCCGTAATCAATTGTAATAAATCCTTATTGTGATCAGAATCAGATGTGGTTTGACGTTCCTTTACTAACTCTAGGATCAGTGACTCTATCTCTCTCTCCAACTTCCAAATCTCTCTGTTGTTCTTGCTAGGCACAAGTCTGCATGCAGGCATCATCAATGGGACTTCAATTCTTTTTAATTTGTGGGCATTTATAATTTATTTCTTTCTTTTAAGTTTTAATAAGAGTTCAATTACCTAGTAATGGAGGGTAAACCAAAAAGGAAGCCTTGTTTAGAAATCTTGGTTTGAAGAGTCCTAAGCATTGAGAAAATCCCTTTGCCTTTGGAATAAGAGCTTCCGAAACAAGTTCTTGAGATAACATCTGCTGACACGCTCCTTAAATCCTCATCGATTCTTATATCTGCGATCCCTCCTTCTCCACCCTCAATAAGCTTTTCCCATTTTTGCAACATTGGCAGCGTAGACTCCACCATGAGGCCCACCATGCCCTACAAAACCATGCATGCATGTTGCTGGATATATATATGGATGAGATGAGATGAGATGAGATGAGGGATATTGATAAATACCTTAGCCTTGTCGATGAACAGCTCTGGTGCAATGATTTTCTTCTGTTGGGCCCAAACTTGGCCATTAGATCTCAAAATGCCATTTCCGAGCATAGGTGCAAGTGTCTTGGATACATAGGAAGGCTTACCTAAATCCAAGGATGTGCAAAGGTTCATTTCTTTCACCATCTCGGGATTGTTCGTATACAGGTGTTGCCTGTTCCCCGTTGAATACATGAATATTGACCCTACAGCTTCCATCATCAAATGTTGGGCAACAATTCCAATATATTAAGGGCATTTCTTTTAAGATGTAAGACCTAGGTCCTAAATTCCTCTTATTGACCTCAAAAACTTGTGAATGGAATAAAGACCCGCCCTCTCTCTACTATGTGAAAATATGGTAACCTAGGGTTGATTGGAAATACTAATACATGTCGACAGATGGGGGTTTTTTAAATAAGCTTTCATGCATGTCTGAGGTACATAAATCTCATCTTGCTAGGAGTGTCTAACCAGCCTTTTATCATGTCTTAATTTGGGTGGTCCAGATTAAGCCCGTGCTTTTGCCTACAAATCTGGCCAAAACCCAGTCGTTCCCGTGTTGTGCCGTGGGCCATGAACTGAACCAAGGACCCGGCGTGATACTATTAAACATATCGAGCGATTCTGTACCTAGGCATGGACCAAATTATACTGGGCTGGGCCGGAACAAACACCCCAGCCCATTTCTACACCCCCTAATCTCATCAGAAACCAGGACTCCATGGCAAAGTTTCTCTTTCTGGGCAATTGGAAGTCATCAATGATAGGTTTATATAGTTAATGCACAGTCAATGTAAAAGAATTTTCAAGAACACCACAAGTGTAAAAAAGTTTTTGTTGGCATCTTGGGAATCCTGCGATGCCGTTTTAGGGTGTCAAAAGCCCAATCATTATAATAATGTTTAGCTTATTTCAGGAAGATTCTCAGACATTATTGTGAAATTAATGATATTATAATCTTTGATGAGATTGAACCCAACAAATAATTTGAACAACACAAAGAATATTTTATATATTTGAAAGCGAATTGCACAAGTTGAATTATGTGAAAGGCAGTGGGGACCAAAACTAGTCCATTGATGACTTGGAATTGCCGGAATACTAAGTAGTAAGTAGTGTGATCACCCGTTTCAATTAACTCAACCGGCTGAGTCAAAGAAAGATAAAGTGATACCTGTGGAAGACTTAATTACAAGAATAATTAATGTGTTTTAGAGCTAATTAAGAAGAAGAAGAAGAAGATAATTGATTTGATAGCTATGATTAAGAAGCTAGTTAGCTAAGGAAATTAATGGATAAGAAAAGACGATGATGGGTACCGTACAGTACCGTATAGTTTTGTCCAGTGATGGAAATATGGAAAGAGAATGGATGCATAGTCATGATCCTCCAGTAGTAGTGCTGGTGCAGGCAGGTGGTGCTTGGTGGCCATAGATTGGATATTCTTCATCTGCAGGACATTCCCGTATAGAAAAGAAGGAGGAGGCCCTGTGATGCCTTGCCTTCGGAGTTTCTCCCGAATCCTTTCAGGCTTTAACCACAAAATATAGTAGAGATAACACAGAAACAGGCTACAAAGTAGAAACAGAGCCATGGAAGAAGAAGAAGAAGAAAGCATTATTCTACTAGTAGAACTAACAAGTAGCACTTGTTCCATTTCCTCTCCCTCCTTATTCTATTATATGTACTAATGATCAACTCGCTATTATTTTATTTTCTTTGTCATGACTTATTGTAATTAATATATAACAAAATGGAACTGGTTAATTAATCCAAACCCCAAGTTGGTAATTAATTAATTAAAAATAATGGCAATTAATAAAATGATGGTCACTCATTATATTATTTATGGGAGGTGGTAGCACAGCCTAGCATTTACGCAATGTGATAATCTATCTAACTACACTAATGCCGACAATTAGGGATGCTCTCATGCTCTTTGTCTTATATTCATAATGTTTTACTATTAATAAACAAAAACCACCTTATTTCATCTAATTGAGTTGTATGTAGATCAGGGACCAATATTCTATCTATCCTATGTGTGATGTAACTGCTTTCTTACTTGGAATTTGGAGAGAGACGTAACGCGTAATGCGTAATAGGGTCTGGGGACTTCTTCCCCTTTAGAAGGAGCGCTTATCGTTTGCAGGCACTAGTTGCTGCAACAAGAGATCTGATTGGTTGTTTTGCATTTTGATAAATAATTTCTTCTTCACAACAAAGTCAAGGATCAATCACACAGCTCATGCTGCTGCTGCAAATGTACTGCAGACAGACAGACGATATCTGAAGACGGCTGGGTGGGAAGCACCATATTCTGACGACCTGAAAAGTATATATACGAAAACATTGGACCATCACTTCTCAGTAGGAGGTAATTTCTTTTAAACCATGTGATTTGCTTATTTTATTTCAACAACTTTGACTCTCTTTTTTAAGTTAATGAAAAAAATTCAGCTGGGTGGGTGGGATCCATCGCTTTCCTAAATGCAAAAAGTAAAAACCGTGTCTAAATCTGATGGCTACGGGACAGCCTCACAAATCAATTGTACCATCCTTTGCTACTAAATCCAACAAGTGGGGCCATTTTCAATCGAATCCGTAGTTGGACTTGGACCGGGTCCAATCTCATATTTTGGTATTTACCATGTGGAATGCCACGTTGGTTAAGTTTAGATTAGTGAGTCTCCTTCATGATAATCTTCATAACTCCACTTCTTCATCATTTCTTTGTGGGTATTGTTTTTCCCTTCCATTTTCTCGTTTATTTTGAGTTTTAGTTACAGAAAACTTTTTGAAAAAAAAAAAAAAACAAATCAGTCAGATTATGGTTATGAAATATGTGAAATAAAAACAGAAAACTAACAAACTAATAACTAATAGCTAATAGCTAAATCAAAATCCAAGGATTTACGTGATTCATCCAACAATAGGGGCACGTCCAAGCCACTCTAAGCTAAAGATTTCACAAAAGTATCAACACAAGAAACACTTGGATTGTACTCTAAACTACAAGAACACATCCTTAAACAAACAAAGAGCTTAAGGATGAGCATTCCGGATCTCTCTCACAAACCGCTTCTCAAATAAACAAGTCACTATCAACATACTTATATAAGGTTTTATGTATGAAACCAAACAATCAGTTTCCTAAACTAATTTGAAGACCAAATAAAGATGGAGACAAATCAGCTGGAAATCTACTGTTTAGTTCTGTGTATTTGTTTGCACTAACAAATGTATATATATATATATAATTCTCGATAATCTAATCTAATCCAGATTGTTGTTTATTGGGCTTAAGAAGAAAAAAATAATTGCTCAACTGTTTTACTTGAAATACAGAAGAGCTCCTGCACTCTTGTGCAAGAACATTGACACTGAAGTGAAAGTTAAAAATGGTTTAGCATATCATGAAATAAGATTATGATTGCCCAATTTTCTTCTTACAGCTAAAAGCAGGAAACTGAATTATACAAGGTAAAAAAACAAAACAAGTAAAGAAAACGGAACAGATTTCATACTTTTTGGTTGTGAGGTGGAGGGGGCAAGAAAGGCTCCCACCACCCAAACTCGTATTTTGGGTAGGGTGCCACCCAGCTTTTAGGCTTCTCAAATTCTAAGTTGGTTGGATTGGAGGCCAAAGCTTCTTCTAGACTCTCTGCTTCATAGCATTCCGATAAAACTCGATCCAGTCTCAGCTTCATGAACCTGTTTTTGAAAGAGGAGATAGAGAAGGTTAACGACTTTGCTTGACATGTTCATTTGACAGACACCTAGTACAAAGGGAGTTTGAATTCTCTACTACAATGCCTTAGAACCAAGGGATGAGAAGCTGTACATATCAAATGCTTCTTGTATCCCATTTTATACACCGGTTGGATAAGACGGTCACCTATTTATCCTTTAGGGGTTCAAATCTATGGATCCCACTTAAGGTAAATCCAATCACAATCACCCTGATAAGCCACAATAGAAGATTTCTATTCCATTGCTATAATTAAAGGGTGGTTTTGCAAGCATGGTATACAAATGCAAGAAATAAAGCTAAGAAAAGCAACGAAAACAAAATGCTTACGTGATCCATGTAGCATTTGTTGAAACAAGAGCAACAGCAGGTCTCTTTAGTCTCTTGGTAATATTAGGAAATTTATCCAAGAACTTGGGTTCGACCACCAGCCAGAAATCCTGCTCTTTGTTACGCTCTCCGTAGTTGCGCAGCTTCTCAAACAAGAGTTCCTGGAAGTGTTCTTCTTCGTCCAGCATGAATTTTGCATTCGCAACCAAGAAGTAGTATTTCTTGGTTGTTTGTTCCTGACAATCAGTCCCTCACTCCACATCAACAAGAAAATAAACAAGTAAACTTGATGAATCATCATTTGTTGTTATTCCTAAACATCACTGGAGGCAATCAGACCGATCGAGTTTTCTGAATTTTGATGAATGGAGATCTCCTCACAATTCCTATGGGGGTATATAACTTAAGAAAAAAAAATAACAACCATTCAAATACTGCTCTTGATCTAATAGATCAAGGCAACCAAAAGAAATCGTGAGATTTCTATGTTTTATAATTCTTTTTCAATCAAACGGAAATGGTATAGAGAAGTATCAAAAGGAGTGCATACAACCACAATACATGTGAGATATACAATATCATGTGTATCTCACCAAGATAACAAGATGCATGATTAGAAGAGATCTTATTGAAGAATTAACAAATTTGAGAGATTTGAAAGATGCATGATTGGAGGAGATCTGATTGAAAAATTAACAAATTTGAGAAACTTGATTAGATATGATCTTGTAAGCTTTGATTTTGTTTCTTTATTTATTTGTGTCAATTTCTATATAAACTCTACTTAGGGTCTCTTTGTAATCATCCAAGATTTCAATGAAATCAGTTTTTCTTCATGGTATCAAAGCAGACGATTGGCCTAAGCTAATTGTCCCACTACATGATCACCTTTCCAGCGGGCGACACCATTGTCGTCCGCCAGACACTATTCCTCGTCGGGTTAAAATCTTCTTTTACTTCATTTTTTTTTTGTTCCAATTTTTTTATTTTTTATTTTTTTTTAAATTTTCGCCCCAAGTTTATTAGTTTTCTCTAATCCTTTGAAAATACTTCATCTACGTGTTATCAATAGGACTCCTTGCATATTCAAGATCACTTGCATTTTTGGCTGGCAAATAGAAAATCAATTATTGGCCAAGGTTGTAGCATCATGACTGTAGCTATATTCGTGTAAGCATAGTGCCATAAAGATGATATTTTGAAACCTTAGTGCTTCTTGAAGCTTATCCACTTCTGATTATGTAAAGCATTTGCAATGGCCTCCATAGGGTTTTTGCTACAGAACTTCTTTCTTCTTAAATATCCACTTCCAATTGATATATTCGTCTTACTCTATTTTGATTGTTCTCATCCCATGCTTTGAAGCCTTTCTTATTATCATGTTGATAGGATGATGAGAGAGAAAAAAAGAAGAGGAGCACACTTGTTTGGCTCATAGAGGCCCACTTCATTACTCGTGATCCTTTTTGGTGAGACCAAACGCAAGATCACGATGCTTCGATTTTAAGACCCGTGACCTCTTTGACAATGATCATAGGCAAGTTCATGGAGCCACTGGCCCAAAGATGTCCATTTCATTGCCTAAGAGGCTATTTTGCCCATTGAGGCCAGTATTGTTCTCACTCTTCAAACACTTTAACAGTGACAATGGCAAGAGAATGCTGATTTGGAGATCGACAAGCTTAATACAATTATCATAATCAAACTCACGCAAATTTACAAATCCCCATAAGTTTGACGGGGAGTATAGAGAAGTATCAAAAAGAGTGCATACAACCACAGTACATGTGAGATACACAATATCATGTGTATCTCACCAAGATAACAAGATGCATGGTTGGAGGAGATCTGATTGAACAATCAATAAGCTCTGATTTTGTTTCTTTATTTATTTGTGTCATTTTCTATATAAACCCTACTTAGGGTCTCTTTGTAATCATCCAAGATTTCAATGAAATCAGTTTTTCTTCAAATGATTGCCTTTGGGTGGATTAACATGTACTAGATCAATTGCTGCAGCTCCCTAATTAATATAAGTTAGAAACTGTATTGTAAAGAGCACGGGATCAACAACCTATTCCATGTGGGGGTAAATTATCTTTGATTAATTCATTCTCAAAATCCTAACCAGTGATAGTACGTAATTCCCCTTTCCCTCGACTTAAGAGATGCCTTTTTAATCTGATTATATCATTCACAATCGCATATCCCCTGTTTTTCCCTTTCTAAACTGCTCGCTCATCTTAATTTTTCCTTCTTTTCAAAATATACTAGGAATTTTTCAAAGATAATTATTTTCATATGTAAAAAAAAAAAAAAAGGAGAGAGAGCTAACCTTTTCGACGGGATCGGGAGAGCCAAGCTGGTCAGAGTCAACGGCTGTGACTGCTGCCTGAAACTTAAAAGAGGAGAGTCGGGGTGGCAATCCATTACTGAAGTTGCAGTTGGTGCCACTAGTAGAAGAAGTATAAAGGCATCCTCTGCTGCGTAGTAGGAGACTTCTCTCGCCTTGGATTGGGGCACCTACCATGCCGGACCAAGAGCCGAGTGTTAGAGTTGCCGGACCTAACATTCCGACTATGACAAGTAATGCCAGCTGCTGCTACTTCTTATCCCCGAACGAAATCAATTACAAAGCTACCTTATCTACAACACTACAACTACTCTCTCTCTCTTCCCCCCCCTATCCCTCTGTCTAAAACGTGATTTGGAATTGAATATAAAAGTAAGAAATAAATTCTGATATGTTCCAAAAAATTTTTTGGGCAAGTTTTATTTTATCCCTTTAATGTATTGATATTACAAATCTTTCTTTACAGTTTTACTATTTACATCCCTACTGAAGATATCATAATTTATTTCATGATTTTCCTTCATAATACTTGATAAATTTTTTTGCCCCGTCTCTCGTCACCCATGGGCAAAAGATAATTTGTTGAGTTAATTAAAAAAACATTTTTTAAATATATATTTGTCTTACACAATTTTTAATTAAAAAATACTTAAGTTCTATGCAAAATATAGTGAAAAAAAAAAAAAAAAACTAAACCCTAGTGAGGTCTTTTTTTTAAGTGACAAACTTCCAAGGTTGGAAGTGAAAAACTTAGAAAAGTTAATAAAATTACATGGTTTATAATTTATTCAATTTTTCATTGATAAAATTTTAGGTGTAGTCATTAATTTATATGTCCCATCTATTGTTTATTAATGTCAAGATTTAAATAAATAAATAAATATTGATGATCCGACGGTCTGATTAATCTCATCGGATGCATGTCATAATCTTAATATGCGATAACAGTCTATAAGATATGATTGCAAGCCCTAAATCATATATAAAGTAGTTTATTGCTCCCCCACTAACTCATATGTGTGAACTTTAGATGGTGTCCACACTCTTATTAGGCCATGTCATCAATACTAATGATCTTGTAGGCCTGATCTCAGATGTCCAAGGTTCTTATCCTTAGATTATAAAGTAAGCTATTTGAAAGATGAAACAGTCGATGTAGATCTGACTTGGGCAAACCATCCAAGATGGTCAATTTAGGGGATAACCACCTTGAGATGATCAATTCGTCATGCCAACCACTACTAAATAGTCAATTTGTCTAAGAGTTTGTCACCCTCAAAGGATTAAGGGTTTGCCCCAAAACAAAATATGGGCTTGTCACCCTCAATAGACTTGGTTAAAACGTTACCGACTTCGAAGGAATTCTTATTGGCAAGGTCTTCGAAGACATGTTCATTTACTTATTTCCAAGAAATAGCTTTGAATGAGATCTTTTACACAAACTTTGTAAAACTCATTACTGCATTTTACTTAGAGAGCATTATGAAGAAAATATATTTATATTTGATTTCACAAAGTTCAATTCAAGGTCCCTCAAATTAGTTACTTGACTTAGAACCTTTAGAAAATTTATGATCCAACTCTCTATGCTTCTCAAAATCTACAAGCGTGAGTTTCAAATGAAGCTCTCAAATCATAGGCCCCTTACCTCAACCATAGATTAAAATAGAGACGATTGAACAACTACGTACATTAAACACACACAATTGCTTCAAAGATATCACACCAACTTAGAACCTTCGTTTGTTGCGTAATCACATCAGGTATGTTTCAGGGATGCATATATATATTCCAGCGGACAGACAATATTGAATAGAAATTGAAGCTAAGACAAACATCCGTACATGTACATCTTTTTTTTTAGGTAAAGAATACTAGATATTAAATTAAGTGAAAACAAATCTGGCCGTCGAACGGTCTACAGATCGTTACTTGAAATATTCTTGATACACTCCGGAAGAGAAGACAGATTAAAAGTTCCTGCATAGATGTTTAATATCCTTGATAACCATCCTAACTTTGCAAGGAATGACAGCTTCATCTTTGTAGATCATGTCAAAGAGTTGTGTAGAATCTCCTTCTACTTCTAAGTGTTTAATACCAAAGTTGTAAGCCATGATCAAGCCTTCCTTTAAAGCCAAAGTTTCTGCAACCAGAACCAATGTGGCACCAATGAAGGATGCTAAAGACTGCTCCTCTTCCGGCATGACCATCAATCCTCCATTTTCTTTTATTGAGTTAGGACGCCGGTTCATTGACTGGAGCCAAAGACTTGCACTGTGAAAGGATTGGATGACAACTTTGAACTGCAATTACTTGAAAATACTCAAGGTTTAGCATGCTTCACCAAAACTACTCTATGAAATGAACACAAGCACCATCTTTCTTCTCAGGCTCCTGAATATTGTTACTGCATATGATATAATAAAGATTGCCAATGCGATTGACGACAAGAAACATATCTCAGCTGGAAGAGGTTAGAAGCCTTCAAAGTAAATATATTGTGCCCTCTTTTCTGTTAACTCTATTTTTTCTTTATTTTTTTGATCTGTTTAATTGTTTCTCTGCAATAGTGTGTATTATTTTTTCAGGTTCATCAGAATCATGAAAGTCACTTAGCTTTTTAATTGTTTCTCTGCAATAGTCATGTACATTGTATATGGATTTCTGAATGTTAATGGTGGCAGTGATTGAAAATTACTTTTAGAATTCTTTATTGTTTCTATAAATGTAATGTGTCTGCAACACGATGATTATAGTCTCCTACCAAACATTTGGAACTTCTTTTTTTGTAAGCAAAATACTAGAAACAGATGTATGTATGCATATAGAAGGAAGTAGACCTTCGACAAAAAGTGCATGATTTTACAGGTCTATTGTTCAATTGGCTATGCTTCTAAATTGGTTTTATGCCACAAAGCAACTGCACATCTGTTTTTACCTGATAAGAGATTATATACACAGCGAGCTTGCAGTAGTTACATTGATGATCTGCTGCAAAAGGAAACACTGCATCACCTAAAATGCAGAAATTAACATAAATAGTTGATCATGCATGGTAATTGGTAGATAAAGAAGATAGCCTATGTATTGAACATTACATTTCTGTCCATTAATTAGAATCTATTCCAGATGAAGAGCCTTTCCGCTATGGGGCTTGAGGATTTGAAATGAGCATAGCAAACTTGCATCCACACTCATCAATGCGCCTGCATTGTTGAATTCTCCGCAATAATTTGGGGCAGAGAATATGGTAACAAGCTGTCTATCCGCAAAGAACTCGTAACCATCTTCAACCACCTGCAAAATTATAATTCAATTCTCATTATGAGCAATGGATTTACATAGTAGGATTGAAAATGCAAGTGGAACATATATACCTGATGAGCCCGGCATACAAGATCTAGGTCATGTTTCTTCAAGAACTCGGAAACTTTGTCGGCTCCAAAGGTATAGGAAACACCCCTATCATTCTCACCCCATCCTTTGATGTCTCTATCCGGATCGGCCCAGAGAAGATCACACAAGAGGCCCTGATCTGGCACATCGACGGGCCTTTCTATGGCTCTGATGTGATCCAAGCTGTCCATTTCGGGTGAAAGTCCCCCATGCATGCAGAGGATCTTGTCGTCAATGAGTGCAGCCACAGGTAAACAGTTGAAGCAATCGGTGAAGATCTTCCAAAGTCTGACACTGAACCTGCGCTTGCATTCGTCGTAAAATCCATAAATCCT
>JAUPMG010284749.1:0-14785 GCA_031762675.1 Pachysandra terminalis | reverse complement strand
GGATAGGATGACTGGTCGTTTGACGATGGCTTTCCAATTAAAGAAACAATGGAAAACTCAAGGTCTGCAATTTGAGTTTGAACTGGTGTGGTCTCACGCTCACGAGGTGATGAATTTCCTCTTCGGAATAGTGAAATCCCAAATCGGAACCTGGCGGGGTAAAGGAGTACACATTCCCCTAAATGAAGAAGTGTGTGTCCTCTTCACGGAATGGTTTAAAATACTCCTTATATAAATCATGGTTAAAGAGCTACTAAAAACAAAGAACTGACAAAAATCAACCTAGAAAAGGTTTAAAGAGTGTTTAGGAGGCTTAAAACAAAAAGGTAGAAAAATATATGAACTCTTATCTTTTAAAAGATTCGGTAAAAGTCTACCAAAACCCTTCAAATACTATCTTATAATTTTTTATATATATTTTAAACTCAATCTACTTAAAATCTCACCCCAAATCAATCAAAAATAATTTTTAAACAACACATGACTTCAAACATGATCATTTATTTCTTAACACCAATACGTTCCTTAATCAATCTATCAATACAATTGACACACATTCACACAATTCACTAGGTACACACCATCCAAGCTAGGTAGTCACAATGCAACTTAGGTAGATTGAATTCCCTTATTAACGCAAGTCACACCAAACATAACATATCATGATCAAATGCATATAATTCAACCAGAAAACACATGAGACACATTCTCATGATCTAATATTACAATCATCATACCTCACATGGTATACAACACACTTATGTATTAATTGTATTTATATGTAAATATATGCATATATAGTGACTATTCATCCCTACTTATAAACAAAAGGATTTATGATCATAAAACCGTCATCCCACTAGTGTATAATCACATCCACACATCATTGGAAGCTAATCTCAATCACACCCTAGTATTCATACATCATAAGTAAATAAAACTCAAGGTGACATCTCACTTATCATTCATGATATTGAACTCAAGAATTAACCTATAGATAACGCATATCATTGTAAATTAACAAATCGTCACTAGAATTGCATAACAAGTCATAATATGGTAATTCAATCATGTGATGAATGGTTGGGAAACTCCCTTCCTAATGTACAAGTGTCCCTAGGCTAACCTCATGGCTTAGGTAGACCTTAGGTAGGGGTGTGGGTATGCCTAACTTTTCAAAGTTAGGTCAAATATATCAATACTCTCCCAGTAGTTACTGCTAGATGTATTGGTCATGTCCACATTCACTGTGGCCTGACCAACACCCTCGGCACACCCTTCGACAGGGTTATTGGCATGCCGAAAAACTCCAAAGTTGGGGCAATCACCTCCCCTTCCAGGTGTGGGTCCCTATGAACCTGATTAGATTGAAAGTGAATTAATCTTCATTTTAGTTGAGGCTTCAGCATACCCTTGGTATACCTTGGGTTGTTTAGGAGATTCTCCACCTTCGTATCGGGTTCAATTCTTTATCCTTCACCTCCTCCTAACAATCTCATCATTGATAAAATGAACTATTAATCATAAGGGTCAAACAAAATCGAATACTACGCCTCATTTGTAAGCATTAAGTATAGGACACCGTCTGACAGGAAACAGAGTGAAAATCTGACTAAGTCTGAAAATGTTGACTTTTCACCTAAACATTTTAGAGCAAGGATATAGGACTTTCTCTACTTGAATTTTGGTATTTAATCAATTTATAAGATAACTAGATAGCAATAAAATCATGGGCGTCAAATGTGGGCTAAAAGTGTCCCTACTCAAAAATCATGGTTTTGACCAAAATCCATAAAACTGATATTTGTTTATGAAATGGATAGTTGACTTTTTACTCATTTAGAATTAAGATCTGAAAGTATTTTTATTGAATTCAAATGGGGGTATTTCGTTATTTACATATACTATCTTAAGTAAATGGAAAGATAAAATATGTTGACATTTACTTAAATGATATTCAGCTAAATAAGGTGTTGTCTGAAGAACTGCCCTGGCTTGGAAGCTTGTGTTGGGAACCAGTAGACACTGCAACACACTCTAAAGGGCTCAGTAGACCTTCTCGGTTTTCAGATGGGTTTGCCGAAGATTTCGGCAGACCTTCTTGGTATGCCAATGGGTCTGCCAAGGATTTCAGCAGACCTTCTCGGTTTGCCGATGGTTTGTCGGCAGACCAACCTGAGAATGGTTTGTGGTGACCTGCACTTTGGCAGCTTCCTCGGCATACCAAAGTGCCTTCGGCAGCCTGGGTAGGAACTGCCTAAAGCTGTTCGGTGGACCTTCGGTAAATTGAGGGGTTTATCGAAGATACGTAACCCACCAGCATTTGAGGGTTTTCTACCTCAAATTCAACTCGAAACTTAACCACACAAAACTAAACTTTGCAAAAGGATTTCCACGTCTAAATCATCAAAACCAACCTAAAACACCTAATTTGGATTGAAAGAAACACATACTTCGATTATACAACTTTTAGACTCATATAACACATATGACTATGTAATCATGGATTTCAATCAGTAATCACACACTTAAATACATATTTACCCATTCAATTGAAGATCTAATGTTATTAATCACAATACTTGAATCTAATGTTGTATTTATGGTGATATATGGGTTTTAGCCCAAATACCGACGTATTGAAAGTGTACACACATAATTATGCTGATTTCTGCATTAGGTTTGCTGTAGATCTCTATTTCCATGACCTTCTTTTCCCATGATCTCTACGGTTTCCCCTTTTACTTTAGGATTATAAGGTGTCTATATATTTCTCTACTAACTTAATTAGGGTTTGGGTTTAGTTAGCCAAGACACAAGTACTTAAGGTTGGGTTGGGTTGCACCGAACCTAACTTAGGTCTAATACTAAAGTCTCATAGAGCGAATGATCCAAGAACCCTTATTTGGTGCCCTATCCAATCACAACACTCTATAGGTTCACTTAGGCTTCCTATTGATTTACACTTATAAAATCTGTTTTAAGTGAGAAGACACATTCTAACTAGGTTTTAATTTAGTCTCTTCATTAACTTTATTAAGATTGGTCAATTTAGCATACTACCCCCAATAAATCAACTAAATTACCAAACTACCCTTACAAAAAAGAAAGAATTTTCAAGATCTTTCATCAATCCTCACATAGCCATCTTGGCTAGGTGGTCACATATGCAGGTTCATGGTTCATTTATTATAATGCAAGTAATACAATCCAGGACATAAGCTTCACATTCAAGGGCATATATTCACCTTATTAAGCACAAGGGTCAAAAATCTTATGAAACTCATTATGTACATCCAAGTTACGCATCAAGTAACTTAGTCATTTGAAATAAACACAATACTAGTGACATGCATTTCATGCACAGAGAGAGAATTATTATTTATATAGAACATATCACCAATTAACCATTCCTTTACCTCTTCCATGGCTTAGCCAACCATCATTACTTACCAGAGTTATTCATTCCCAATCTCACTTACCGCATCAGTTGTATAGTCAAATACATTGTATACATCTTTCACACATAAATAAGTTTTTACTTGTTATTACTACACACTAGGTGATATTTCACCTTACACACATTACACCAGTCACATAAGTCTAACTCACTGTACTTCATACAGTTTATCAACTACCACTTACTACTCATAGTAGGGATCAAGGTACTCAACTCAGCCTCACCTTACACACGTAACACCAATCACATAAGTCCAACTCACTGAACCTCATACATTTTATCAACTACCACTTACTACTCACAGTAGGGATCAAGGTACTCAACTCAGCCTAATGTGTTCCAGCTCCTAGGTGATTTCTCACCCAAGGCTAGAGGGTCTATACTACTAATAGATCTTAGGAAGAGGTTTAAGTTCACCAGAAGTCTCATGGTAAAGTCAAACTCATGCATCCACATTACATGTGATGCTGGGAAGTGTACCAGGTCGCACACCCTCCCTTAGGTAGTACAAACACCTTTGGCACCATGGTGTAAAGGATCGGCTGATCCCAGTCCGGATTGGCTGATCCAACTCGGGATTAGCTTGGGATGTGTCGCAATCTCATGCCAATCCTTAATTTATTAACAGTTTGCTGACTCGGTCCGAAACCGAGTAAGATCGTCCAATCAAAACAATCTGACTCAGTTTTGGATGAGTCAGATCGGACGATCCCAAGCAAACAGTAAAAAATATGCCAACCGTGGGGCTGGGCTCGAACCCACGACCACAAGGTTAAGAGCCTTGTACTCTACCAAATGAGCTAGATAGTCATGTTGCAAATCTTTAGCTGATTAATAACATTAATAGAAATCTAATATTGCCAACAAATAGGAAAAACATGCTCATCATGGGGTTCAAATACACGACCACAAGATTAATTGCCTTGTGCTCTACCAACTGAGCTAGACGGTCATGTTGCAAATTTTTAATTGGTTAATAACATTAATGGAAATATAATATCTCTTGGACCATGTTTTGGATCAGCCAATCCCGAGTTGGATCACTGATCCAACTCGGTATCGGACCTGGATGATCCCCAATCCCATACCAATTATAAACACAATGTTCGGCACACCTTAGGCAAGGTTCGGCTTGCCGAAAATATCAAAAGAGAGACAAACCAACTGATTTCAATGCTAAAGGTAGATAATGGTATCATGATGTGGAAACTAATCTAAAACAACAAAGTGGTACCTTCGGCAGGGTCTTAGGTCTGCCTAGAATACCAAAGGTAGGGGAAAACCACACTCTCCACAAGGTTCATGAGAATTAGGGTCCATACATATTGTAAGTGATGGAAAACACAAGGGAGTGGAGTTTCGGTAGCGTCTCGGGGTCTGCCGAACTTCTAGGTTCAATTTGTGAGAATTAATCTTCGGTGGACCTTCGGCAAACCGAATGTACTTCAATAGCCTTGCCTGAGATTGGGTTTCTACCTTTGGCAGGGTGTTGGCACATTGAACGGTTTGTCGAACATAGCTTTCAGGCAAAAGTAACAGATTTCGAGACCAGGGCTTATCACGATTAGACATTAACACATCCTATACAATAAATTACACCAAAACAACCAATCTCAATGATCCAAATCCTAGGTTTGATTCTAAGTTGAATTCCTTAACATTAATTTCTACATGTTCCCTAAACACCCAAAACTTCACCTTGTACTATCAACATGTATCATACTAGGGATGTAACCCCATGTATATCACATTCAACATATGAATTCATAGTAGATTAATGGTGAATCAATAGTAGACGTACTAGGTATGCTGTGACATGGGTTTCGGCCCAAATACCTTGGAACTGAACTCTGAAGGGAAACTCACCTGGTATTTCGATTGATCGAAGGCTAGCTCGGCTAGTCTTCGGTCCACCGAAGGACTGTTCAATTAACCGAGCAGTCCAATTCGGGTAACCGAAACCACCTCCTAGCCTGAAACCATTAAAAATGACAGGGCCAGGCTTGGGGCCCAATTAGGCTGGTTGATCTTGGCCTTACACATTTGCTTGCAAGGTCCAAATCTAGAAACACAATTTTTGTCCAGAGGGAGAGGGAGGGAGGGAGAAACTACCTCCTAGCCTGAAACCATTAAAAATGATAGGGCCAGGCTTGGGCCCCAATTAAGCTGGTTGATCTTAGCCCTACACATTTGCTTGCAATGCCCAATCTACAAACACAATTTTTGTCCAGCTTCTATCTGATTGAAAAAATATTGATACTTGTGTCTTTCTTCCAAATGGCTGTTTAGCATTAGTTTCAGTTACAGAAATCACCTTGCCCCTGCGGCTTCTTTTCGGCCCAACAGATTGATTGGCTGCAGCAAACTAGGGTGCATAGTTCTTACACCTTATTGAGCCCAAGTAAAAGAATTAAGAGAAGTTATCTTATAATAGGTTGCTGTTGCCTACTAGGAGTTGTTTTTGGATTTTAAGGTTTATTTAGTAACTAGGTTTATTTTAGTTCATTTAATTGGTCTACGGTTTCATTGCTTTTTCCTTAGCTCTTTCTTTGGAACTATCAAGGATTTGATTCCTTTGTGATTTGGAAGTCAATGGAGTCTAAAATGGTAGATCCAGCTTTGTGATTGTGTGATACTTTTGATCTTGAAGTGAAATCGAGTTAAGACTGTAATTGTCTCTAAAATGTCGTATAGTTTTTTGAGGTTTCTTCCAATCCTTGGTGGTCAACATTTTCCTTTGATTTCTCGAAACAAGATGTTGCTCCTGAGATTTTTTGCAAATTATTGTTATAATCATCGATTCCTGTTCAATCCTAAAATTTTTTCTTTTTCACTTTCTTGTTCTTGTTCTGTGCATTATTTTGAGTTTTTTCATCCTTAAATAATTGATGGAACAATTCCTTTGCTACTTGTCATCAACCGTTCAACCTAATGGTTTTATCATCTGTGCGAATATCCCTCAAACCAAGGTTTAAGGCTGCACTCCAGAATTTCTAGTGGCTCTAGATACTTTCTTACAACATGCCATACATGAAATTGTATCAGAGCCTACGTTCTTGGCATTATTAGTTGATTTTGAATGTTCTTATCAGCATTTGGATGCTGAAGATTGGAGACACCCAATCTTCATGCGTGAATGAGTTTGAAACTTTCATGGATGAGTTTCAAGCTTCGCAGCAAGCGCTATTAGATTGTCAAAGGTATATGGTGTAATTTCCTTGTGTAATTTCTTTCCTTAGAATTCTAGGCTGGATGCCTACTTTCTCATGGTACATGTAGTGTTGATAAATTGTAAATCATGTCAATATTATTTGTAAATCTGAACAAGAAGGCATCACGCAAATTCCATGTTAAGCTGACTAATGGTTTCTCATGGACTTAATTGCATGAGTTCTTTTCGGAAAGAGTAGGAGTTAAGCTTGGACTTCCAGAATTTCATGGAGGATTAGACCCTGAAGTCTTCTAGAATGATTCAGTACTATGGAATCCATATTTGAATGTAATCCCTTAGGGGAAATGTTAAGATTGCACTTGTAATTACTAATGCCCTGTCCTAACTAGTTGGAATTAGAAATGCAAATCCTGTTCTTCCATCCCAGTCTGTCAAAAACCATATTGTAACTATGAATATTTAAATCATTTTTGAACAATTCCATCCAGGTCCTTTTTGGTTTTCCTCTTGCCCTTTTAGATCCTTGGACAATAGATGCCAGATTAACAAAACCTTTACTTTGTGCAGACTGTTGGTGAAGAGTTCTAAACTGCAAAAGTATTTTTTAGAATGATTAGGTTTAATCAATGTTCAACCAGTTACGTACTGCTGGTGATGAGGCTAAAATGCAGGATATTTGCATGAAAGATGATGTTCAAATGAAGTTAGCCTGTTTTGAATTATCTATGGTGGATGAAGCTTATCTATGTACTTGAACAGTTAAATGCTTAGCATTTATGAAAGCACATTGAACAAAAATTTAGGATTTCTTTGGCTTTAGAGGAAGGAGGAATTTTGACACTTGTAAGCATGATCACATGCAACCCTTGTGGGCATGTAAGTCATTTCTCTTGTGTTTTCTCAAACTGAATTTCAGAAAAAGATTACCTTGGAGGAAGTAGCTGATACTCTTGCCATAATCCTTCATTGAAGTAGACGGATCAATCACATGATTCTAATAAACACAAGAAGGAGATTTCTAATGGGGTTTGAAGGGTTCAACTATATCACATCTATTTGGAGGGTTAAAGCTTAACAACCTCTATAATTATGGCTCTGGTTGAGCACGATTAGTTTACACAAAAGAGTTAAGCAGTTAAAGGCCGTAAGTGTTGAGTATACACATGTTATCATGGACAATGCTAGTACTCTTATCTTTTCAGTTTTGTTTATCAGAAGTTAAGCCACAAAGATTGAAGACGTTCATGTGTTCAAGCATGATTTGATTGAGGAGTTATCTTCCCCTACCTATCTCAACCTATGAAATGAACCTATGTATTAAAGACTACAATAACAAGGTCCTACATTAAGTTAGTTTGATGGAAGCTTTTGACTTTACCTTATGAAGAACATCGCACATTGAAGTTATGACAATATTTCTCATTCCTGTAAGTTCATGACAAATGGGAGATACGACTATGTTATCAACCACCAAGTGCTCACCATATATTGCGCATATCATGTTTCTTTTTAGCCTTTGGAATTGGCACTTTTATTAATGGAACCCTCGCACCAAATATGCAACAATTTTCCTTATTACAAGTACATTGGGATCATTGATGTTCAAAGTTTTTTCTTTTTGATTGAAAATTTCTTTTGAAAAATTAGTAAAGAATTGTTCATTTCGGCATAATATTTCATCCATTGAAATTAAAAAAATAAAATAAAATAAAAACGAAAAAATGTAGTGAACCTTTAGGAAATGTAAAAAATTGATAGATGCATGATTGCATACTCCTTAAAATATAAGAAAGCCAATTACAAAGACTAAGTTAAAGCAGCCAAGGCTTGGGTATTCAATGTAAGAATATATGATATGTTGACATTTAAAACAACATTCATAAAGATTCAAGACATCCAAATGCCACTAAGAGCAATATGATTAGAACCTTGTAATGTGGTAAGACTCATAACCCTTAAGGTAAATCAATAATTTTTTAAGCAATATGTAGTTGCTTACCTATTAATTTTATTTATTTTTTCACTTATATTTAGTTAAATTATATAATTTTAATATTTCTAATATTGTGAATTATAATCAATGAATAATTATTTTTGTAATTGATCCACCAACCAAAATTTTTAACATTTTATTGTAGAAGTATTCAACAATTTATCCATAGCATATCTCTATTAATGTTCTTTTTGTAATAACATATGTAGGTGCCTTTTTAGGCACGATAATACACATGGCAAAGATCGTTCTGTGTCCGTCAGATAAGAAAGAGGGTAGAGGAGGTAGATCCACGTGTTGGCCTAAACTGCAGTGAAGCATCCGTTCCTGTAGTATTGCTTGAACTGAGTTGGAGAGGCCGGGTCGATATGGTGTGGTAGATAGGCAATGGCAAGGAACCGTCCACGGGAGATACGCAAACAAGTGATGAAGAGCTCCTAGCTTGACCGATCCAAAGACAATTTCTTACTTAGAGATTGTAGAAAAATCTCTAAGTCGAAGTATCTTGGCTAAGTCTCCAAGCTAAGAAGAAAATGGTAAGTGTGGGACAGAGTTCTCTCCACCAAAGTCTAGGCTTAAATGATCTTGCAAAAGTCTCTAATGCCAATTGTTGTGTTTGACTTAGCCATCCATGCCTTTATATAGGCATGGGCAAGCCATAGGATGGTGACGCTTGTCACCATCCTAACCATCTTCTCATTTGTAACTCCTTTCCCATAGTGGGAGAAGGAGTTACTTTTCTTTTGTAACTCCCATTCATAATAGGAGAAGAGTTAATACT
This sequence comes from Pachysandra terminalis, assembly GCA_031762675.1. NCBI lineage: Eukaryota > Viridiplantae > Streptophyta > Magnoliopsida > Buxales > Buxaceae > Pachysandra > Pachysandra terminalis. The sequence continues at coordinate 5,379 of JAUPMG010284749.1, read as the reverse complement.
CCCATTATTCTCTTGTAATTCCCACCATAATAAGAGAGAGGGTTTAATTCCTATTAAAAGAATACTTTGACCAGTAAATCTATTATAACTCCTCACCTTTTGGTGTGCCGATTCGATCTGCCAGAGACTTTGGCATGCCGATTCAATCTGCCAGAAATTTACTTGTTTGTCATTTGTCGGCTCTTTGGTTGGCGTGCCGGACTCAAAACTGGCCGCCGGCGACACCCATGCCCCTGGTCGCCACACCTTAAGTGGCACGATCTGAAATATTTAACTCTAGATCAAGACGAATCATGTAGAAACCAAATAGATATCTGGAAATCAAACCATTCATATCTTGTTTAGCGGTTACATCTGAGTACACTATATAGCGGAAATAAGAAAACTAAAAATTTACATGCCAATGAAATATCTATAACTTATAAACAGCTAAAACTATACAATATGTATATATATATATATATATATATATATATATATATATTTATATATGTTTATATTATTACAATACCAAAACATAGAGTGTCATCTCATTCTATCTAACTCATAACAAGCAGATGTGCTCCTCGATGTCCTCTCGTACTTGTGCCTCAAGCTCCTTTTCTAACTCTTCATCTTCCTCCAAAAACAAGACATTTTAATGAGAGTTGAATCCCAGTAAGTAATAAACAAAATCCTACGATAAATCAAAACAGTTTATTAAACGTGTTCCAGAAAATCATATATCAATGACTGTCAAAATATGCTTTTCCTTTTCTTTCAAATCATGTATGAACAATCATATAGTGTTACCAAATTCCATTCTCACTAAAATAACATATAGCTTACATAGTGAGACAACTATGTAAAACTAGAGATACACAATAAGATTAGAATTTAGACGATTAGTAGCATTCCAAACTTGTTTAACTAATAAAATACAGTGAAAAATATCCGAGACAGTCTTATAGCTGTCCGGGCTAAGGGCACGGAACGCAGTGATGCCACTCTCATGTGATAGTTAGCTTACAAGCTAAACTTACAGGCCAACGGCTCACGGTAACATGTCTGTATCCCATTAAGAGCCAGTACACTTTGTACGCTCATAAAGAACCAATATGCGAACTGATTGATTAGATGAGTCCTAGTGATCACTTGTACAAGGACCCAGTCAGTCGCATATGCCCGCCGGCCAGTTCTCACATCCCAGTAGAAACACATAAAAATCACTTTCAGATACAGATATACCGTTCATCTTCTTTTCATGCTGACATGTCATATCTTGTCTGTATTGTCATATCATGTCTATCATGTCACATGCATTTGTTGTAAAAAGAATCCGTGTCCGTATGTTTTTGAAAAGGAATTGAGAAATCAGTTCGTTGTCAAATTTTACCCAAAAGCTTCTAAATAACTTTCTATAATAGGTTCCAAAGCGTTTGAAACCAAACCATGCGTATAAACCACTGTTCACATAAAACCATGTGCCTCTCTTCCAACCTATGGTGTCTATCTAACTTAAAATCTATTGTTATATACATGTGTATTGGAAAGCAATTAACTGTAGAAACAATATATCTACTTATAACTTCGTAACATATGAATTAAATTGATAGAATACAAAGAAGACAGCTTTAGATTCAAACAAAGCTTGGAAACAAAGAGTTCAGACATATAAACCAATCATATATATCATTGGAACACATGTCTGCTTAATTTCAACATAGTTAACAATTATTAATACTATAGTATAAAAATTATGAACAGCAAAATCTTAAATAAAACACAGAATTCAAGATCTTTAGATTTTTAAACAAGATATATCAGAGCTGTAGAAATCAGTATACAGGTTCCAACCATAGGCATGGTTATCACTTACGTGGAACCAGTCTTCTTCCTCCTCTCGAATATTCAGTCTCAACAGATTAGTAGATTACTTATTACTTATCTAATTCAACCTTATGCACTTATTTGTTTTTACTAATTAAGTACTAAGTCTTAAATTTTTACTAATTGCTAACTTAATTACTAATTAAGTTTATCTTAATTAACCTATTTTAAACTTAGTTAATCTAGGTTAGTATAAACTTTATCCTAATGGGACATTTGTCCCATTACTACCACTTTTCTCGCCACGTGTCGCCTCTAAAATACATCTCTTTTTGACTACCATTGAATGGAATTCCTGAAATTATTAACTTAAAACTTTGACTTTGCTTTAAGGTTTGTTTACAGGTATGCCATTGATGTAATGACCTTTATATCCCTATGTTAAGGTGTATCCTACCTCTAGGTTAGTCATTCATTCCCACCAATCAAATGTGCACATCTTCATGCTTAACAACCACTTAATTAAGTTTAAAAGTATATTAATCAATATTAGGTATCATTAGTTAATTACCTAACTATAAATACACATTTAGATACACATTTACACATGTTAAAATATATATACTATTTATTCATCACCATTCATATTAATATTATTTAATATATATATATACATATATATTCACAAGATTAAGCATTATGTTAAATACTTAACTACCCGAAATCATAATTAATATTTAATTAAATTTCAGATCACTAAATTAAGGACCATGTAAACCCCCTAGAAGCGGGCTTTCTTCCATGATGGAGATCTCCTCTCCGACATATATAATATCAAAATAACACATTTAATTAGTGTTTACCATGAAAATCACTTGGCCAGATGGTTTAAGTCCATGTAATACTCTTTTTAGAGTGATTAATATCACGCCAGACACTTACGCCGAGCACTGGCGGCTTTCTAGTGTAAAATTACCTTCTGGGGCAATGTGAGCATTTCCAATTTAGCAAGATACAGGTTTCAGAAGTCCAGTGTAACGACTCCATGAGATAGAGCACATCGAAAAATGGTAATATGGAGCTTCCGGGTTCGAACTGCACTTGGATTGAACCCCGGGAACTTCTGGCGTAAAACCAACATTATGCCAGAATTTTTGGTGGCCCAAGGGGTGGGTTCCCATCCCATTTGCTGGCCCTTGGCGTATAGCACGCTCTAGGGGCTCATCTGAATGTCTCCCCTTGTGGCCACTACATTACCGATGGTTGGGACATCCGGATTTTCGGGGTTTTGTGCAGTTTTAGGGCTATTTTTAGCAATTTTGGTGGCCCAAGGGGTGGGTTCCCATCCCATTTGCTGGCCCTTGGCGTTTGAGCACGCTCTAGGGGCTCATCTGAATGTCTCCCCTTGTGGCCACTACATTACCGATGGTTGGGACATCCCGATTTTCGGGTTTTGTGCAGTTTTAGGGCTATTTTTAGCAATTTTCCTTCTCATGCTAGAAACTTCTGCCACAACATGATTCTACTGTCCAATGGTCTGGCCAATGGTCTAATAATGTGGCCTGCCAAATGATCCGGTTGGACAAAAAATAGTCAAAACCAGCAAATATCACTTATGCCAATTGGATGATGTCAGAGATGCTGACATGGCCAAAAGTATTGCCCCATCATCATTCCTGATGAGCACACTCTCCAAAAATGATCATCAACATGTATATTTAACTATATATAATTGAAAATTAAAAATGAATATTTTAATTTTCGATTATAATTCATTTCGCCCATCTATTGATTGGATTTCAAGCTTTGATATAAATTGAATCTGTGTAGTAATGCCAAGTTTCAACTGTTAAAATTGAGGAAAAAAAAGCCCCTCGGGCCAACTATTATTAAACCAAAGAGAAAATGAGAATTAAATTGACCTCATTGTTGATTATTTTCTGTTTTTGAGGTTTCTGACTTGTGATTGTTGTAGAGCCTCTTGTATATGGTTTATTTAATATAGCTATGAGTTTATGTGTTACTTTGCCTTTTTAATATACGTATGTTTTTTGGTATTGTATCTTTGGAATTTTAGGACTTGGAAGAATTAATGAAGGAGGTCCAAGAAGCTCGGAGAATTAAAATGTTGCATCAACCAAGCAAGGTATTATGAAACAGTTCCTTAACTTCGTTCTGTGAAATAGTCATGGAAATGTTATTGTGAAGGATCACATAATCAAAATGTAGTCAATTATATTGTATGTTGTGATTACTATGCCATCTCCTTTGTTAAAAAATTGTGCAATCTTTTCATATTTTGCTATTGAAGCCTTTGGTCAAGTTTTGTTGGGAAACTTCCAACAAGCATGAATGTTGGCAAACTGTTGTAGGGAAACTGTTGGTGTGATGGAACCCTACAACAGTTTTTAAAAGTCGTGATTACTAAGCATTTTCATGGTTTTGAAAATATCAGTTTTACTCTTTACTTTCCTTATTTCCGTCCTTTAAATAACCTATTATTAGATTAAAACCATTTTGAAAGAGTTTTGTGCATATTGTAGCTATGACTTGTACAATGCATTTCAAATTTGCTATGGACAAACAATTGTGTTGTTCATCGTAGTGGATCATGCATGAATGTTGGCAAACTGTTGTAGGGTGTGATGGAACCCGAAAGATTGTGGCTGGTCCTGGCCAAGGGTTGCAATGAGCCATGCTGGAACCAGTCTGAGGTTTGTTCAGAGCCAGCTGCAACATAACTGTGATGGGTCAAACCAAATGAGGCCCGGTCTCTCTATATGTTAGCAAGACCATTCCCATACTAGAATATTCCATTTGAGTACAATTATGTCTGCATAAATTATTGAGGATTCAAAGATTAATTTGATGTTTCACTCTATTAATCAAACTTTCTACTGTTTGCTGTTAGTGAACTTTCTTGATATTTCAACATGCATTGTTGTCAATTCCATAATTCGACACCTAGCATTAAGTATTTGAATGCAGTTATATTTTATACTTATGCAGGTTATATCAATACATATTTCTTTGTCAAATATTAAGTTTGTCGATGTTTGTAGGTGATGGACATGGATCACGAGCTTCAAGCATTAAGGATTCAGATCGCAGAGAAGTCTAAGTACTCTCTTCAGCTGCAGAAAGAGGTTTGTAGTGTACTCTTTCATTTCCAATAAATGTTTATAGGAATAGTTTATGTAGATGGTTGATCTAGTTAATCTGACGGTTCGATTGGTTTGGCTCTTATCATGCTGCAAAAGGAATAAGTAATGGTCTAGGTTTGAAAACGTTGACTAAGACCATGAAGTAAGCTGGTAATTTGGGTTGCAGCATTCTTGGGGAAAACATCGAAATAATATTGTAGTAACTCATCTTCTAATAGAACCTCCAACGACAAAGATTTCCTTGTTTCCTGTCTTTTACTATCTCTTGTCTCGGGACCTATTTTCTCTTTGGATCTATTGCACCTTGACATCTGCAACACCAAGTTTCTTTGACATTATACATATATATTATACATGTATATGTGCATGCATTGCTGTTATAGGTAATTCAATATATATATATATA
>JAUPMG010284741.1:0-18052 GCA_031762675.1 Pachysandra terminalis | reverse complement strand
GAATCTGTGGACCATTTGTTTGTGGGCTGTTGTTGGGCAAACCAAATATGGGAGTATTTTCTCAGATCAGTAGGGGTCGATTGGGCGAGGCCATGCTCTGTTCACTTGATGTTTTCTCAATGGAAATTTCCTACTCTTGGCAAGAGGGTCCAGATCATATATGAATTGGTGTTTTTTGCTACTCTGTGGGGGATTTGGAAGGAAAGAAACAACAGAATTTTTGAAGACAAGGAAGTCGGGTTGGGGGTTTTGATAGATTCAATAGAAAGTTTGGTGTCTTTTTGGGCTAGTATTTTACCAGATTTTAAAGGCGTGCCTAAATCAGATATTTTGAGATGTTGGTAGACTGTGATTCACATATAGATTGTGTGCGGCTATTGGAGTTGCTGGATGCCAAAATGTTGGTTTTGTGTTTTGTGTTTGTGTTGTGTTGTATTGTAGTTATTTCTGTTCTGTTTCCCCTTTTGTGGAAACCTTGTACTCTCTCTTCTCTCTCTCTTTTATAAAATCTTTCATTATTCATCAAAAAAAGAAGAAGGTAAGGATGGTTCAGATCAACTTAGAAATGCAGCTGGTCAATTTCAGAAGGTGTATGTTATAAAGAGCCCAATGTTAGAGAAAAACACTCTGAGAGCTTCTTCAGAACAACTACTTGGGAGTTTGGATGCTGAGGTTGAAGGCATAAATGCCTCTCAGTTGGGAGAGCCTATTCTTGAGTCCAAAAAGGATTTTGTTCGTGTGTTAAATCTGAACTTGATGCAGAATTCAGACATTTGTTTTGACAAGTTATGTGCAGGGTGCCATTTTATTTCATCTTCTCGCCCTTCTTCTTCCAATCCTTGCCCCGCTTTCTCATGTAAACCGCATTGTTCGTTGCAGAAGACTAAGTCTTTATCCTATTCTATGGATTCTCCTCGTACTAACTTTTGCGTCGCAGCACCGATTGATTCATCTGTTCTTAAGCCTTCAAATGTTCCTAGGCTTTCAAAGCCAGCTGCTCCGGTTCACTGTGTTATCCGTAGTCATCAGCTGGTGGAAGGAGTGGGGAGTGATGAGGAAGGTTTTGTAGTCTTGGATGTTATTGGAGGGGATTGTGCCCTGCTAGGATCCTCGGCTGTAGGAGTAGATGCCTTAGATGTTGATAGAGCATCAGTTGGGTTAGGGGAGAGAGAGGAGGGAGAGGTGGAGAGGATGGTAGAGTTTGCTTCTATTGTTTTGGATCAGATCCGAGATGGTAAAGGCAAAGCTTTCACGGTTCAGGAGGCCGTCGGTACCTTTAGGTCTAGGATTGAGGGTGTCGAGGAAGTTGTTCAATGAAGATTATAAGTTGGAATATTAGAGGCCTAGGTAAGGCAACGAAGAAGAAGGCAGTTAAGGACTTGTGTTTTAAGGCTAGACCAGATATTCTTGTGTTGATTGAAACCAAAAAGGAAGTGATTGACCAAGGTATGGTGAGACGGTAGTGGGGTGATAAGAGACCGTAGGTGGGAGTTTTTGCCTTCGGTCGAGACGGTCGTGGGTATTCTAGTGGTGTGGGATATGGCTTCGTTGGTCGGGGGGTCGGTTTAGTCTATCCATTCAGTTTATGAGTGAGGTTGATGGGTTTGAGCGAGTCCTTACTGCAGTGTATGGTCCGAATAGAGTGAGGGAGTGGGTGGCCTTTTGGGAGGAAGTAAGGAATCTTAAAGTTTTGATGGGGCGTGGTGTTTAATTAGGGATTTTAGTGTAACCCGGTTTGTCAGTGAAGAGAGTTATGGTGTGGCGAGAGTTACTAGAAGCATGAGGAAATTCTCGTCTGTCATTAGGGATTGTGACTTGGTGGACTATCCTCTGAACGGGGGTAATTCGTTTTGGTCTAATGGGAATAGTTCTCCAGTTTGTTGTAGACTGGACAAATTCTTGGCTTCTTTAGGTTGGGATGAGCTCTTTCCTCTTACCAATCAGCGGCTTTTAGTGAGAACTACATTGGACCATTGGCCTTTACAGGTTAACATTGATGCTAGGCAAACAAGTCCGGCCCCCTTTAGGTTTGAGAATATGTGGTTATCCCATCCTGATTTTAAGGAGTTAATCAAGGGTTGGTGGGAGAACTGTATTGTGGCGAACACAGGATGGTTTGGTTTTAGGTTTATGAGACAACTTAGAGGATTGATAGGTAGGATCAAGATTTGGAATAAGGAGGCCTTTGGTGTGATTGGGGATATGAAGAATAATTTGTTAGGGAGAGTGGTGGAGATTGATCGTGGGGAAGGAGTGAGACCTTTGGTTAGAGAAGAGGTGGAGGAGTGGAAGAAGGTGAAGAAAGAGTTAGAGGAGGTGGTGAAATTAGAGGAGATTAGTTGGAGGCATAAATCTCGGGTGAAATGGTTAAAGGAGGGAGATGGAAACACTAGTATTTTTCATAAAATGTCCAATGGCAGAAGAAGGAAGAATGAGATTTTATCATTGAGAGTGGGTGATGAAAGAGTGGAGTCTGGTGAAAATATCACTTTTGCTTTATCTGATTTTTATTCTCGGTTGTATAAGTCGGGGAAGATCTTTGATTTTGTGAAGAGTACGAGTGAGGGTTGTTTGGAGGTGGAAAATAGTCAGTGGTTGGAAAGGAGTTTTGAGGAGGAGATTAAGGCAGCAGTGTGCGAGTTGGCAAGTGATAAGGCTCCAGGCTTAGATGGTTTCACGATTTGTTTCTGTTAGAAAAAATGGGAGGTGATTAAGGACGATCTTATGATGGTGTTTTCTGAATTTTTTGAGAGCAGGTTTATCCATATAGCTACAAACGCAACATTTTTGGTTCTTATCCCTAAGAAGCCTGGGGCTGTGGATATCAAGGATTTTAGGCCTATCAGTTTGAACACCAGCTTATACAAAATTATTGCCAAGGTCCTATTAATTAGGCTGAGAGTGGTGATTCCCCAGTTGGTTTCTCCGCAGCAAAGTGCGTTTATTAAGGGGAGGCAGATTATTGATAGTATTCTGGTTGTTGCGGAATGTGTGGAGGAGAGGTTTAGAGTCGGGAATCCAGGGCTAGCCATTAAGCTAGATCTGGAAAAAGCATACGATTGGGTAGATTCTAAATCAAATTTTGGAGTGGAAAGGTTTTGGGGTGAGATGGTGGAGATGGATTGCGGGGTGTCTTAGAAATGTTTGTTTCTCCTTCTTAATAAATGGGTCGACTCATGGTTTTATTTCTGCTTCTAGGGCATCAGGCAAAGAGACCGACTTTCTCATTTCCTGTTTATGTTAGTTAGGGATGTCTTGAGCTGGTTTATGGGTATAGATGAGCAAAGGGGCGTCATTAGAGGATTCCGGGTTGGGAGGGATGAGGTTGAGGTCTCTCATCTCCAGTTTGCCGATGATACGATGATGTTTATTACGGTGGACCTTGATCAGGGTTGATGGGTTAAGAGTAATCTTAGAGTGTTCGAGATGGTGTCCGGTATGAAGGTCAATTTTGGAGAAAACTACGATGTCTGGCATTCATGTGGAGGAGGAGATGTTAGCTGTGTCGCGGCCTTTGGGTGTAGGAGAGGGGAGTGTCCTATGTCTTATTTGGGGTTACCCTTGGGAGGTAATCCTTGATCCATGGTTTTTTGGGATCCGGTTGTCGAGAGGATTGAGGAGCAATTGGCGAGGTGGAAGTGGAACTATTTGTCCTTGGGTGGTAGGATCACTCTTATCCAAGCAGTTATGGCCAATTTTTCTGTGTATTACATGTCTTTGTTCCGTATGCCTAGGGTGGTGGCTTCTCATATCGAGAAGCTCCAACGGAAATTCTTATGGGAGGGTAACGGTAAGAGGAGGGACCATTTGGTTAAGTGGGTGGAAGTGTGTAAGACGAAGGAATTAGGTGGTTTGAACTTGGGTAACACAGTGGATCGGAATTCGGCAATGCTGGCTAAGTGGCTTTGGAGGTTCAATGATGAATGGGATAATCTGTGGTGCAACATGATCGTGAGAAGTATGACATCCATGTGAATGGGAGGGATTGAATCTGGATGCTAGAGCGTTGTCGGCAAGTCCTTGGAAAGTGGTTTTGGCCTTAGCTCCTTTGTTTCTTTCTATGGTCCGGTTCATGGTGGGGTGTGGGTCTTCTGTTTTCTTCTGGCATGATGTGTGGGTTGGGGAGACTCCCTTCTATCTTCGTTTTCCTGGAGTTTTTCAGCTGGTTCAGTATCAGTCTGCTTTGGTGAGTGAGGTCCTCTCTTAGTCTGGTTCTGGCCTCGTGTAGAACCTTCCTTTGCTTAGAGATATTAGGGAGTTGGGATTGGCCTCTCTTTTTGAGTCAGTTGGGGATTTATTCGTGTCTCAAGAGCGGCCGGATAGGAGGATCTGCTCCTTAAATCCAAGAGGTGTTTTCATGTCGGTCTTTTTGCAGCCAGTTTAGAGCGAATAGACTTGGGCCTTCGATTTCCTTTTTTGCCCAGGTTGTGTGGTCTGTTCTTGCACTACCTAGAGTAAGGGCTTTTGTCCGGTCTGCATTACTGTATCTGATAACATAGCAAATATGATTCCAAGGAGGAGGAGGTATATGGCTCTCTTACCTCAGATGTGGTTTCTATGTAGAGAGGAAGAGGAGACACCTGACCATTTGTTTCTTTATTGCTCTTTGGCTGCTGAGATCTGGAGCTTTTTTGTGTGCAGCATTGGGCGGGTGTGGGTTATCCCGTCGGGCATTAGCCACCTATTTGACTAGTGGAGATTCCCCGGCTCGGCTGGGAGGGGACGTACCTTGTTTCATCTGGTGTTTCGGGCTATTCTATGGCACATTTGGAGGGAGCGTAACCTGAGGATATTCCAGGACTCTTCATCCCTTACCTCGAGCGCGATTGAGGGTATTCTAGTGTCAGTTGCCTTGTGGGACTTGGTGAGGAGTCAGTTTGTTGGTATTACAGCGGCAGACATTCGGAAAGAGTGGTTTAGGATATCTGTGACTGAGCGGGAGTTGCCCCGTGTCGTTGCTTCTTGCCTGGCGGCCCTCGAAGGATGGGTGGGTGAAGCTTAATTTTGCCGGTTGTTCGTTGGACTCCTCCGAGCGCTCTGTGGTTGGTGGTGCATTTAGAGATTGTGAGGGGGACCTTTTTGTTTGCCTTCTCTGGTCCAGGCAGTGGTGGTGATATGGTGAGGGTGACCTTGGTAGCCTTGAGGCTCACAAGGACACAGGGCTTTCGGGATTTGATTGTGGAGAGTTCGTCTTCCTCTATTATTGACTGGATGGAGAGGAGGGAGCAGTGTGCTTGGCGCTGTACTCATCTCGTTCGACTGGCTTGGTCTTTGAGTAGGGATTGGAATTTCTCGTTCCATGTGTCTCGGGAGGTCAATTTGGTGGCTGAGATTCTTGCTAGGCAAGGATTGGGGAGGAGTGTTATGTTTGAGGGGGTTTCGTATGAGAAGATGATGCAGGAGGACTGATCTATAGTGTTGGTGCCTGGGGTGGTGTACATATGTTGGGTGTCCGGTTTTTGGGGGGGAGATTTTTCTGTATTTGTTGTTTTCTTGTGCCCAGGGTTTGGGATTAATCTCTCTAGCCTTGGTGTTTGTTTTACTATTCCTGTTCTCTATCTTTATATAATTCATCAGTTATAATATATATATATATATATAATAAGTAGATGATAAACAAGAGGAGAAGATAAACTGAGCAAGTTGATGCTGAGTACAAGACAGAACCTTTTTGAAGTGCTATAAGAAGATCCTTAGAAGAAGCAGGCATAGATTGGTTTATTTTATTGGTGGAGAGGAGAGGTCCCACTACATGTTCTTAGAATGTATTTTATACATTTAAAGTGGTTTCTTGGCCGGAATAGCATACTATGTAATGAATGATAGTCTTTAGTAATCGGAAACAAAATTAAAATGATGAAGAAGACCCCTTGACTAACAGAAAAGGTATCCATCTCAAGAATGACCAACAGTGAAAAAAATAAGAGGTTCTTTCAAAGTAGGTAACATTAACACATACAAAAACAATGGAATGAGGCATTTGACCTCAAAGAACTGAAGAAGGCATGTGATTGATAAAACAACAATCTGTCAAAACAGCATCATCCTAAAGTTCCATAGGCATACACACATTAATTATAAGGGTATGGGCAACACCAAGACGGTGATAGTTTTCTCTTTCTGCCACTCCATTCCATTGAGGTGTGTGCGCACAATAAGTTTGATGTATCATTCCATTAGCAGTACAACAAGTTTGGAGTTCATTTTTAACATAACAGCGTTACTAGATCTCAGAATGTGAATAGGTACACCAAATTGAACTTCAATTTCTTTATGAAAATTTTAAATACAAACAAAAGTTTTGAACGTTCGTTCATTGCAAATAATCAGGTCATCCGGGAATGATGACAGCAAATGTAACAATAAGAATGACCTAATACTCTTTCATGTCTAATAAGATTCCAAATATCAGTGTGAACAAACTGAAGTAAATTGAAATAATGACTATGGATTCTAGAAGGTAAAGATGCGATGATGTTTCCCAAACTCACAAGCATCATATTCCAACACTAACGGAGATTTCAAAGACGCAACCATGGATTTCAATGATCGTAAAGAAGGACGACTTAGCTGATGATGCTATTGATGAGTTGATGTATTAGAGTGGGGAGTAGTGACATCCCTACCAAAGTCACCATAAAGATCATCCCTTCCATTGCCCCACTAATCTTCCTCTTCGTTTGGAGGTCTTGAAAAAGAGAACAAAAGGTGGGATAAAAGGTTACTAAGCAATTCAAATGCTTGGTTACTAACGTAAAGTAAACTAAAGGGAAACTTAGAAACATAATGGTCACATTTGACAAAAGGAGAAAGGAATTCGGATGAACACTGCCTCTGCTTGCAATAGGTTCATAAGAACCATAGGCTAAGTTAATACTGCAAGAAGCAATGGATTATGTAATGATAAAATATAGACGAGCCACTATTCACTTGCTTAGAAGCCCCCAAGTCGATGATTCATGGCGTAAGGTCATAAAAAGCTAAACATGTTGTAGTACCAGTATGGACAAGAATAGCAACTCCAACAGAGGAGGATAAAGCTGCTGGATAACTAGCTCTCGGTTGGGTCTCCTCACCCTTAGTAACCACTATCAAAGTTTTTAACAAACCGAGCTAGCTAGTCTCAGCTCGTGTGAGTTGAGTTTGAGCTCAATAATAACGTTCATGAGCCGAGCCTGAGGTTGGAAAGAATCTCGTTTCCTTAATGAGCATGTATGGAGCTTGGGCGCATGATTCAAAATATCATGCTGTATCGGTCGATATGTATCGTGTATCGGTTGATACGGCACGATACACAACATTAAGATACAAGAAGTATCTTTTTACAATGTATCGGTCGATACATTATTGACACGGTCGATACAACCTCTATACACTCGATATTTTTTTTGAACAGTAAAAGTGTATCATATATTAATAATAGTAATGGATAATCTGTACAAGTATGCATTTCTGAGTATAAAGTATAACCCCTATGAAAATAAACCACATTAATCCCAAAAAAGTCCTCACTTGCTGTCAAATTCTTCAAGCAATATTCCTTGAAATTCCTTGTGAATAGAGACCCAAAAAAAGATAAGGGATAAGGCCTTATCAGCCACCCTCTGAGCCGACATCTCCTTGCCAACAAAAATTCTGCTGTTCCTCTGGCTCCAAATTGACCAAAGAATAGCAGCGAGGCAAGCATTCCAAAGAATAATGCTCCTCCTTCCCACCTTTTTCCTCTTCCATCCCCAATTCGCAAGGGCCTCCTTCAAATCCTTCTGCATAACCCAAACCAGTCTAAATCTTTGAAAAAAAGCATCCCACAAACACCGGGCAAAATCACAATGGAGGAAAATATGAGAAGAAGACTCCTCTTTCTTACACAAATAGCATCTAGATGCCAAATGCCAACCTCTGTTTTTTAAATTGTCTAAAGTGAGAACTTTATCCTCCACAACAGTCCACATAAAAAAGGAAACCTGTGAGGGTACTCCAGCACACCAAAACAACTTCCACGGACCTTCCCACACCACACCCTCCCATAGAGAGTTATTCATAGAACGCACCGAGAACAAACCATCATCAGACCATAACCAAGGATCTCGGATCTCCTTCCCCTCTAATAATGACTGTATTTATATATCCCAATAAACCAATTACTTCTTCCTCCTACCAATCTGAGACATTCCTCCTGAAATTCAGATCCCATCTCCACCCCACATCTTCAAAAACCAAATAATCCTTCACCCATTCGTTGGCATTAGAAGCTATCGCCGCCACACCCGGAAATCTGACTTTAAGTGGAGCCTCCCCGTACCAAATATCATTCCAAAATTTAATCCTGTCTCCTTCCACCTTAAATCTAACTCCTTTGTTGAACATAACCATATTGCTGCAAATAGCCTTCCAAAAACTAATCCCATGAGAACTTCTACAAGTTCTAGTGCTCCATCCCCCTTCCTCCACACCGTATTTACTACTAATCACCAACCTCCAAAGATTCCCGACTTCCGTCCCAAACCGCCATAACCATTTAGCCAAAAGAGCACCATTGAATCTATTAAGACTCCTCAAACCCAATCCCCCTTCCACCTTTCCCGAGCAAACTTGCGACCAATTAATTAGGTGATATTTCTGACTGTCCTCATTTCCTCTCCATAGAAAATCTCTTTGAATCTTCTCCAGCCTTTTCGCCACTGAAGTTGGAATTTTCATCAATAACATATAATAAGTAGGAAGATTAGAAAGAGAGCTCTTAATCAAAGTCAGCCTCCCTCCTTTCGACAAGTATCTAGTTTTCGACGCCGCCAACTTCCTCTCCGATCTCTCCACCACTTTATTCCAAACCCCAATAGTTTTGTAAGATGTTCCCAATGGAAAACCCAAATAAGAAGAAGGAAGAGAACCCACCTTACAACCCATCCAACCAGATTGTATACCACCCCAACATCGATCAGTTCAGACTTGACTAAATTTATTTGTAGGCCTGAAACTGCTTCAAAAAAAAAAAAAAACACATCTCAACGACCTCAAATCCATATGACTGACCCTGCAAAGAATCAAAGTATCATCGGCAAATTGTAAATGAATGATACTTGGAGCAGAATCTGAAACCTGAACCCTACTAATTAGACCAATTTCTGCCGTACGACCAATCATTCTACCAAGACACTCCACCAAAAGAAACAATAAGGGGGAGAGAGGGTCGCCTTGTCTAATCCCTCTAGAACCATTAAAAAAGCCCACTGAAGATCTATTAACCAAAACAGAAAAGGCAGGAGAAGATATGCAAAATCTAATCCAAGAAATCCACCTATCTCCAAATCCCATTCTTCCCAAAATGTACAGCAACAAATTCCAGTTCATGTGATTGTACGCCTTCTCCATATCGGCTTTAGAAATCAAAGCCTGCTCTTTTTTCTTCAAGACCGAATCAATACACTCATTTGCAATCAGTACCTCGTCTAAGATTTGTCTCTTTTCAGTCTGTTAGACAATACTTTAGATATGATCTTGTACAAGCTCCCTACTAGACTAATCGGGCGAAAATCTTTGATATCCAAGGCAGGGAATGAGAGCTAAGAAAGTAGTATTCACAGTGTTAACCACTCTACCAACGGCAAAAAGTTCTGAAAATACTCCCATCACGTTCCCCTTGACCACCCCCAACAACTCTTATAAAAAGCTAATAAGAAGCCGTCTAGGCTGGGAGATTTGTCCCCCTTCAACTCCTTAACTGCATCCCACACTTCCTCCTCTGAAAAGGCTTTCTCTAGATCCTCTGCCTCCCGGTAGACAAGCTGTCTGCCGACAAACCATCCAATTTGGGTCTATACCTTACTTCCTCTTCAAATAACTTCTTAAAATAAACTTCCACAGCTTTCTTGATCCCCTCTTCTCTCCATTCCTCCCCATCAACCACCAACTTCTTAATAGTATTGACCCTATTTCTCACATTGGCCGTCTTGTGGAAGAATTTAGTATTTTTGTCCCCTTTTCTTAACCATAATGCCCTTGATTTCTGCCTCCATCTTATTTCTTCCATTTTAGCCACCCTTTCATACTCCTAAAGATTCTCTCTCTCCATACTCTCCCCTTTATTCAACTCCCCCTTCTCGTCTAAATCGTCCAAGTGATGTATTTATTCAAGCAACTTCCTCAATCTATTCTCCACCCTACCCAGCTTCTCCTTATTCCACTTCTTCAACTCTTCCTTTAACAATTTGAGTTTTCTGCAAAAAACAAAACTAGGTGTCCCTTCGACCCGGAAGCGTTCCCACCAATTTTTCACCAACTCTACAAAACCTACTTCCTCCAAGAACATGTTCTGAAATCTGAAAGGGCTCTTCCTAGTCACCATGTCCTCATTAATCAACTCAATCGGCAGATGATCGAACATCAACCTGGCTAAAGAAACAGATTGCACTTTCGCAAAGCCTTCTTCCCATTTAGTGGAAATCAGAAATCTGTCCAGCTTAGAATTGACCTGATTTTCTTGATAATTGGTCTATGTGAACTCCGCACCCAACAAAGGCACATCGATAAGAAGATTCCTATCGATAAAATCCGAGAAACTGATCATATGAACATCCAATCTACTGACCTCTCCAAACAAAATCTTGTGATGTTAAAAGCACCTCCTATGCACCACGGGATATCCCAACCCCTCTTATGCCTCTCCAACTCCTCCCACATCTCCTGAACTAGAGAATGATTATTAGGACCATACACTAACGAAAGTAGTTTCAGGTTCCCACAACAACCCCCTTTCTCCTTTAAAATCACTGATACAGCATAAGACCCAATATCAGAATGGACAAGCTCAAATAAATCCGATCTCCAAGCAGTCAAAATCTCCCCAGAGGCCCCTACCGCAGGCTGGAAAACCCACTCCACACTCCTTCTGTCCCAAAGCTGAAACAACACAGCCTTATCCACAACTTCCAGCTTAGTTTCTTGAAACATAACTATATCAGACTTACATTCCCCAAAGATCTATTGATAACCACCCTCTATCTCTATTACCCACCTCTCTAACATTCCAACTCAAAATTTTTGTCTTCATAAAATACCTCTCTTACCCCCTTTCCTCCCTTCACACCCTCCAGACAAATCCCCTTTCCTTCGACAAGGACTGTCTTTCTCCTTCAAACTCGAATTATTCAACTCCCTTAAAACGTTTTTATTACTTACCATCTTCTCCAAATTTCTATTCTCTATCGCCGGAAAAAGCTCAAAAGCTTGAGCTTCAAATCCCTCCCATGAAACTCCTATAAACCCCCCAAAACAGGTTATCTTATTCAACACCCATTCAGACATCCCTACAAAATCCATACCCTCACAATCTAACGAGAAATCTGCAACTAATTCTTCAAGCTCATTGGCCCTCACTAATCGAAACTCATCTTCAAAACAGCTTGCTAAAGGAACTAGCCCCAACTCCTTGACGCTCCAACTATTCTTATCTTCCCTAAAAGCCACCCCTGTACCATTCCCAACATCTAAGAAACATATCAGACTAGATTCCCCTCTAATTATCTCAGCCCCTTCATCTTCGTTCAAAACCCTCATAAAAATCTCATCTACAAACGAAGAAACTATATTCAAATCTCCTCCCGCTTGATATTCCACCACTATCCCCATAGAATAAAAAATCACATACCCAGAAAGGAGTCGAACATCAGAGAGCAAAAAAAAAAAGGAAGAAATTTCGTAATATAGCCAATGCCTCCACTTCTCCTTCTGGCACCAAAAACTACCACCACCGCAAAAACTGGGTTTCAACGCTTCAGACCACCCAGGCTGCCCTTGACCCCCTTCCCCACATTCCGCCAAACCTGCAAGACACTGGAAATAAGCTCGCGCTCCTCCATCTGTAGTTCCAACACACTAAATTCCTTTCACACAGAAACCCCTACCTCTGGCGCACGATCCACAACCACCTTCTTCAAAACTAATGAAGAATCAACTCTAGAAATCTTCGGGTCCTCCGTAAGCTTTCTTTCCCACTCCCCCTCAAAGCTTAAACCCTGCAGAAAAAGACTTCCTCTCCTTGCTCCTATAGGAAGAACCCCTCTCCATGCTAAGAATGACCAATCTAATATCTCCCTCGCCTCCCCTATAACCCAATGATGGATCTAAAAACTTGCTATTGGGCCTCCCCCTTAAAACTCCTGTAAGACCTGTGCCTACTATCTCCAACCCGTCACTAAGGCCTCTTAATACCAATACCCCCTCCCAGTCTTGACGAGCCGAGCCCAAAATCTCGGTAACAACTCGCCCAAAACTAGAGCATCCTCCCAACTCTAATGGGCTAGGCCTCACCTCCCTAACTTCCTGATACGCACCGCAATGAACTGCCCACAGCCTCCAACTGTCTTCCACCAACCCCTCTCTCGCTTCCCCAAAATAGACCCATTTAAACTTGAATTTGAAACCCCTGCTACATGGGCCCCACCGCCAACCAAAGCTTGCTTATCCTTCCTATCAGGACCCTCCAAGTAATGCCCCAAATCAATAGTACTCCCCACGTTTCCACCCCTTTTCTCTTTTCCCTCCATGTCATCGTCCCCTACCTCCAGAAAACCGCTTCTCTTCACTATACCAGATCGTGTAAAGCCAAAAACTGTCTCCAACCGGCGTCTACAAATCGACTTCTCTTCCCACCACACCACACACTAAAAACATTCGTTATGGAGCCTCAAAGAAAGTGTGCGCATTCTCTTCTTCCACGACGGTATCTTAACTTGCAATCAAATCCACTGAAGAATTGTTCTATTCTCCGTGGCTACATCTGGACGGACGAAGCCCCCACATATTTCCCCTAAAGATTTAAAAACGCTATCCATCCAAAGATAAAGAGGGACTCCCACTACCCTAACCCAGATTCGGTCGTCCTTCGCTCTGTCCACTTCACAACCCGATCTCGGGTGCCACCAGTCCAAGAACAGAAAAAAAAAAAGGTCCAAAAAATCTTTGGCCCCTCTCCAAAATCGCTCCTGCATCTTCCTTTGTCCGAAACGTAAGCAGAAATAGATTTGGAGAAAAAATCATCCACTCCTACACCCTCAAATCCTGACCATGCCACCATCACCCAATCCCTCACCTTCCCAATCGGGGGTGTCTCCCCTTCAAACCTTCCTACCAAACATTTACTCAGCAGCTGAAGATTGACGGAAGATCTAAACTGTCACAAACCACTGTACCATACGAACCCCGACCCGAAGGGTCTATCGGGAATGGACCCAAATCAACACCCACCCCCTCCTTTTCCAAACCTTTACCCATTACATCTCCAATCTCCTGCTCCGAGTAATCAGCTGCTGCGAGATCCTTAGCGAGGACAGGAGAATGAGAAACCCTCCTACTATCAACATCTTAGTGCTGGCTACTCTCCAAACCAGACAATGTAATAAGTCCGTCCAACCTAACCCATTAATGCTCTCCGGGAAACAAATGCAGTTAGATTTCCTTTACCAAATATCCAACAGATTAATAAATCTACTATTGACGTTCCTCCTGACCTCCAACACCACCATCGAAATCGCTGTTCTCCTAGTACCAATCACGAACTGATCTCTCTGCGTTTTCAGAGCCTTCTCCACGCCCTGAACAACCCAGTGACAGTCACCCCACGGCACTGCTATATCAGCTACCCTCTCCTTAAAGCTCTCGGTGAACTTCAAGGCCTTTACGCCATTGTACTTCCTCTTTGCAAAGCTAAAACCCTTTGATTCCACCCTCAAAGAAGTTACAGAAACATCTCCAGCCATAGCAGCTTCTTCTTCACCTTCAGCCATAGCAAATACGCTCGATATTGCTAAAAAAAAGTAGATACTGAAAAAAGAAGGAAAGATCAGAAAAACAAAAAAATGCAAATAAAAACTCTTGAAGTAATAACCTAAATTTAAAGAAGGAAAACGAAAACAAAATGGAGAGAGAGAGAGAGTGACATGCTTGTTTTGGTGGCCTAATATTATTTTTCTTCTTCTTCTTCTTCTTTCATTTTTATATTCGTTCTTTGAAAAATTTCAAATAAGAAGGCTTTTTGTTTGAACTATGCATTTATAGGTAATAAACTTGTTCTTTTTTGTTCTAAGATATTCTTAATGGACTTTGAGTTTGTTTGCTAATGTACTAAAGTATGCTTATATGTCTAAAAACTGATTACATCCTATTACCTATAGATAATTGATTCTACTAGATATGTATGATTTTCTTTGTGTTTTATTAGTTCATCTGATGCATTATAACTTTCCTTTACATTTAAGCAAATTCCTTTAAAGTTTCCGTGTGCTTGTGGCCGTATCGGTTTGTTTCCACGTTAATATATTGTGTGTGGGTGTATCATATAAAAAACATGTTAATTTATCATATTTTAGTTAATCTTTGCATCTAAATGGGTCTTGTTTTAACTATCTACTATTTTCCATGTGCCACCGTATCCATGATTTTTACAATGTATTCACGTTTATCTGATACATATCCTGATACGTATCCGTTTTCAGACCGCAATACGCTACCTCGATACAATATTTTGAACCATGCTTGTGCGGGCTCGACTAGATTAAAGCTCGGCTCGGTTACTTTATTATAAGCTCTATTTATAAATTTATGTCATAAAAATAAAATAATACTATTGAGTTTCAAAAATAAAAATTGTATTTTATAGGTTTATTAATTCCTTTTTAATGTTATACATACCCAACTCAAAGGTTTAGTTGATTTTTACTTGACAGGCTTTAGGCTCATGCATCCCAATGACATTATTGGACCAAGCCGAGCCTAAGACTAAGAACTTTTAACGATCCTGAGCCTTACTCAAGATTTACGAGCCCATTCCAAGCTGGCAAAAACTTGGCTTGGCTCGTTTACAGGCCTAACAACTATCTGATGTGTGGTTGGTACAGCCATAGTTGGTACACTTTTCGGGCTCATGTCCAATAGGTCCTCTACCACGATCAACTCCTCTACCACAACCACTAGTAAAACAACCATGAAGTTTTGGAAGATCACCTCTACCAATAGAAGAAACCAAGACCGCGCTATCGTTCATAGTAGAAGAGGAGTAACCATGACTAGAAGTAATAGACACTCATTGCAATTGGGAATAGGTATTGTTCGAGGGAAAGGTCCCATCATTGGCTAAGATCTTCCCTCTAATGTGTTGATACTCTGAGACTGACCTAACTTAGCAACTTCGAACTCTTCATGGTTTTTTTTTTTGGGGGGGGCGGTACCTCAATGTCGGTGGTCAAAGGGTGAAAAAATTGAGTTCTTTACATATCCCCTTAAAAGAGCTATACCAATCATTGACTTGTCACCTTCTGAAGTTGGAACATTTGCTCAAGCAACTCATAAACCTGTGAAATATTTTTCTTCATTTATTGGCTCCTTAATAGTATCCCACACTTGCTTAGCTATGTCAATGAACATGGAATTAGCACTATTATATGGTTGTATTACTATTCTATAGCCAAGAAGTTGGAACATTTGCTCAAGCAACTCATAAACCTGTGAAATATTATTGATTGGCTCCTTAATAGTAGCCACACGTGCTTAGCTATGTCAAGGAACATGGAAGTAGCACTAATATATGGTTGTATTACTATTCTATAGCCAAGATTTCACAGGGTAGTTATCTGGTAGTTGATCTTCATAATTTGGATTTGAATTCAGTGGAGGATTACCCAAAAATAACTTCAACTTCATCTGTGCACCCAAGAACACTTGAGTAGCTTTTATGCCAACAACAGATAGTACTATTTGATTTCACTGAAGTAATTTGTAAACACAGTTCTTCCTAAGAGCCCATAATTGAAGACCTTGTTTCACTTGCAGTTTTCATTGATTGAACAACACAATTACATAAACCCGCACACCCCCATGAGACAATTTCACACATACTTGGAGGGCTAACTGTCACTAATACCAGTGTGGTAATTTTCAAGCATCCAATGTGCATAACAGCCAACTAAGATGTCAACAACAACAACAACAATACCCCCATTTACCGAGAAACACAGTAACAACAACAGTCAAATAACATCCAAATCCAGCACACATGACCACAATAGCACTGTAGGGCTTCAAATACAGCAGAAACACATGGTAGAAACATCACACAGCAATTACCTCATATCACCGAATCCATCACCACAACAGAGAGCCATCACACAAGCAGCCACACTTAGTATTTTAATTATGGATGAATTAACTACTCGTATTCAAGAGGAGGTGCCTTGGTGTATGCTTTTTGCAGATGATGTAGTTTTAGTAGACCAAACTAGAGAGGGAGTAAATGAAAAATTAGAGTTATGGAGGGAGACTTTGGAATCAAAAGGTTTAGAAAAAGTCGAATTATGACTGAGTACATGGAATGTAACTATGTAACTATGTAACTTTAGCACAAACAATAGTAGAGGTGAAGCAATAGTTAGAATAGAAACTCAAGCGATTCCTAAAAGCAATCAATTTCGTTATCTAGCATCAATTATAAATATTGACGAGCATGTTGATCATAGAATTAGAATTGGATGGCTTCGGTGGAGAAGTGCTTCTAGAGTGCTATGCTATCGACGTGTACCACTAAAATTAAAAGGATATTTTAAAGGACAGTTATTAGGCCCAACTATGATGTATGGATCAGAATGTTGGGCAATAATGAAGCAACATATGGATAAAATGAACGTTGCTGATATGAGAATGTTGAGATGGATGTATGGAAAGACTAGGAAAGATAAGGTTAGGAATGGATATATTCGAAGTTGTTTGGGTGTGGAGATAAGATAAAGGAAAGTCGGTTAAATTGATTTGGGCATATGAAGCGAAGAACCAGGGAAGCAGCTGTGAGAAGGTCTAAGAGAGAAATCATTGAAGATTCTAAGAGGGGGAGAGGAAGACCCAAAAGAACCTGGATGGAGTCATTCAAAAAGGATTTTCATACTCATAATTTGACTGACGATGCGGTTTTTGACAGATTGGGATGGAGGAATAGGATTCTTGTTGCCAACCCCAACTAGTTTGGATAAGTCATATGATGATGATGATGATGATGATGATGATGATGAAAGAGAGACACCTATGCCATTCAAGATATGCAGTCAACCATTTTGATTAATGCACGAGACAGAGAAATATGTAACAAGCTTACAAAAGTCCAATCGGATCTCTTGGGTTTTCTTGAACAAGAAAAGAAAGATGAGAACAAGAGTACAAGGGATGAGAAGAAAAGAGAAAAACAGATCACAGATCACTGGATCTGCTTTATACCATGTCACAGCTGGGAAGGAACATAGAGAGAAGAGAGAGAGGGAGGGAGGGAGGGAGGTTACAATATAATAATAATGTATAATGGGGGAAAAGACCATTAGAGCCCTCATGGAATAAACACTACAATGCTCACAGAGATCTAACTGATGAGGTTACAATATAATAATAGTGTATAATGGGGGAAAAGACCAGTAGACCCCTTATGGAATAAACACTACAATGCTTACAGAGATCTAACCGATGCTCTAAATATCTCACAGAGATCTAACTGATGCTCTACATATTTCGTAAGCAAGGCAAACCATTCTTGAGCTCCTCAGGCATCAAGTCTTTACATTCTTTCATCAAAGATTTTAGCTCATCAATATGTGAGTAATAACCGTAATATCACCATATTCTTTAGCCTTCAACCCATATAACTTTAGTTTAAACCATCTTCACGGGAAATTATCCATGTGGAAAATGTTCTTTCCGTCTTGCTTGATTCAGCTTGAACATAGAATTGCTTTAAAAATGTCCAGATGTTTATGAGCTGTTATTAATAAATCTCAGTGGATATAAAGTTGCCTTCAAAACACAGTTTCCAACATTTTCACTTCCTAATTGATTGCTTACTTCAGTCAAATTCAATCATCAATAGTGGAGATGGATTGTTTCAGGTTGGAGATTTTGGATTGTCGAGAATTAAACGAAATACTCTGGTCTCGGGTGGGGTGCGGGGAACCCTTCCATGGATGGCTCCAGAATTATTGAATGGTAGCAGCAGCCGGGTTTCTGAAAAGGTGAGCAGAAAGCT
>JAUPMG010284720.1:0-18054 GCA_031762675.1 Pachysandra terminalis | reverse complement strand
AACCCACTAGCAGATGGTAGAAACCTTTTGCCCAGCAAGGCAAAACAGAAAGTTTGCAGTAGCAGAAACAGAGAAGAGAACGTGTATGAATAGTTGTGTTTTATTTCTCTGTTAAACTTTATTTAAATAGGCAAAAATTGAAACATTAAAAACGGTATTAAACAATGCAATCTGGGTTTGTCCAAAAAGATAAAACCACGCCCGACCCGAACTGACCGACAACGCATGTGTGCGCGCACACGTTAAGATTTTTCGGAGCTCTCGTCCGAAATTACCTTGGTGAATCACTTGGCCTCACGGGCGTGAGCCATCCTTGTTCCCCTTCACAAGCTTACAAGGCTTGTTGAATGAGAGGGTATATATACCACTCTTCTAAACTTTCAAGTTTCCAATGTGGGACTTAGGAGACACATACAAAGCCCAAAACCAAAGTTCAAAACTTGTTGACAACAAAAAATTGAGTTTTTATTCAAATAACCCAACATTAGGTTTAGTCATATTAGAACCTTTTATTACCTTCGGATGCTTCTGTTTTAATGTGAATTGAATGCTAGATTTCTGAAAGGATCGTTAACTGTCAAAATATTCAGTTCCTGGGTTGGTTAATCCTTATAGTTGATTTATTTTAAGGTCTGTGTATTAGATTTAGGTCATATTAGAACCTTTTATTACCTTCGGATGCTTTCAGGACTTTATTAACTTTAAGCATTTCCTTAGGCTTGGTACTCTTTAAACTTTGGACTATTTAGGAATTTGGATCTCCCCTTTTACATTGGCTATTTTGAGACAAACTTAATTAAATAACGCTATTTTAATAATAATAATTAAAAAAAAATAATAGGGCTTGACTTGGACGCCAAACTCAGAAAATAGGATCACAAATAGGCTTTGGTGAGTTGGAGCCTATTCCAGGCCGAACTGGAGTTGGGGTGTGTTTGTTGATGTCACCTGTGCTTAAATAACGCTATTATAATAATAATAATTAAAAAATAATAATAATATGGCTCGACTTGGACGCCAAACCCAGAAAATAGGACCATAAATAGGCTTTGGTGAGTTAGAGCCTATTCCAGGCCGAACTGAAACTAAGGTGTCCAAAGTATTGATTACGGTTCAATTCTTCACACCGGCCCGTGCATCGCACAGGGTTTCCACTAGTCTTATAATATATATCAAACATACTGGGAAGGGAGGAGGCCTCACAAGCCTTCCCTCTCTGAATCCTAATTTCTCAGAATTTTTATTTTTTTTAAATTTATTTAAGTTTTTGTAGCCAATCAAGTTTTAAATTTAGTTTTTATTTTCTTTAAAACTCTAATAAAGCTTATCAAACTACTTATCCAACTTTCTACTTTTCTCTATCTAAAATTACTCAAACTAAATCTTTCGTACTTATCTTCTCTTCTCTCCTTGACACAGATAATTAAATAGAAACGTCCCATAATTAGCCTATTCTTAAAATAATTGTAATGTAAAAAAGATAATATGAAATAAAATCTTTAAGTCTATATCCCATCTCCAATATCTTCTCTTTTCTACTTAAAATTACTCCAACTAAATTTTTCCATTTCAAACGAAACCTTTCCTACTTATTTTTTATTTTCTTTTGTAACTTACAAAATCTACTCAACCATTTCTCTCTCTTTATTTTCTTTCTTACACACAATTCTCTCTCTCGACGGCTTCTTTTGCTCTTGATTTTCTAACTTCTTTCCATTTGCAAAGCTAATTAACTTATTGTTTTATGCAGATGAACCACAGTGGGGATTATCAGAAGCCTTGATGGCAACTAAAGGGTTGCAATATTTCAAGGTATGTCTTGAATCTAGAGAGTAAAATTATAGTTTTCTTTTTAATTTTCGTTTTTTTTTTTTCTGGGTTTTGTTCATATGGGAGTCTGAGATTGATTTTAATCAATCTGAGTTTCTAAGTTTTTGCTTTAATGGGATTGGTACAGATAGAAACGACTTCACCTGTCGGAGTTGTAACTGTGCACACTCTCTCTCTCTCTCTCTCTCTCTCTCTCTCTCTCTCTCTCGTGTAGATGGCTGCTGCAACAAAGCCAACATTCTTTTTACTGGTGTTAATAAACCCTTTTTTTTATATTGTGTAGGCCTTCTTGAAAGCAGGGACTATAGTTTGTGCATCATCTCAACCTTCAACCTTACGCATCCCATCGAAAAAAACATTTTTGTTGAGCATCAATTTTGTTTTTACCATGTGCAATTTACAGTTGAACCCCCACGGAAGGAGCATGGCAATTTCATGGCAAGCCCTTGGATGTTATGGTAAACTGATTCAATCAAAATCAGCCTCCTCACTTGATACGCATTTGGTTTACTTGAGTTTTTTAAAAACTCAAATAAGAAATATCAACTGCTGTGAGCTTGAGCTTCGATGTATGAAGATCTCTTTTGTGATGCAGGTTGTTCATTTCAAGGGATCAAGACTTTCTTCAATTCCACTACCTCCTTAGTATACTCAGATACGTTGTGTCTCAAAATCAATCTTCAGCATACAACGCCACCCGTTATGTGTTGAAAGACTAATCCAATATTATCATGCACATAGTATTTGAACTCGGGGATCGGATCGGGTTCGTTCTCGGCTGATCCTGAGTTAGATCGGTGATACAACTTGGAATTGGACCGAGACAACGATCTTAAATTAATTTAAAAAAAAAATTAAAATCCCAAATCGGTCCGATCCCGAGACAGATCTGACGATCCAACTCGGGATCGGCGATTTATCTTTCTGTTTGGTTTCGGATTCAACTGGGTATCGGACAATCCCTTACACTAGGATCATGCACTTTGGCCTTTTGGTAATATGTAAGCCTTCAACATGTGTTATATACCTCAGCATTTGGATCATCTCAAGTGAATCCCTAGATTTTATTGGGAAAATAATTTGATTGGGGTTGTGAATTCTTTCAGCTGTTACGAATAGGAAATCGCAGGCCTATCCAACTGTTAGATTGTTGATACTTTGATTATTTTGTCTCTCGAGAAACATTTTTGAAGATTTTTATGCAAGAGATCTGATTTTACAAGAGAAAAAAGATATGTACATTCTGATCAAATTGTGATACATAATTGATTTTTTTTTTATTAAATTGTTTATGTTGAACAAAGAAGATATTTTGTTTAGCAATCAAAAGGTTTGCACTGACTTTTCATCCATTGATTTGCTCATCTTTATATTGTGGACTCATTTCTATAATCAAAGAACATGTCAAATGCTCACTGAATCTGTTGAAGACTTCATGTTAACTTCATTTGATCATCAACCTAGCTCCTACCCAAAATCTCATGGATCAAACCATCCCTAACCAACAAACTATACTTCTTACCCTTTGATACTGTCCTTTGGTGAAGGATAACATATGAACCCATTTACACATGATGTTTATCATCAGATTAATCTCCAATTCCCAATAAAATTGTTTATTATCATTACCAAGACAAAATCTAATGAAGAAATTACAAGGAAATGAATGAAATGAGAAGAGTAAGAAAAAGCAAGTTATGGAATGAATATATATCTCAAAATGTTTAGAATAGTTATGGAATAGAAGATAAAGCAAATTAAGGATGTAGATTGGTGAAACATAAACTCAACCCAATTAATAAACGGGCCACCCAAACCCATTTAATCGGGTTGGGTTGGACGTATTGGCAGGTCAGTTTAGATATTGACAATTCAATGATTTCTTTTCAAGAAAAGAAAAATAGGTATTTTTAACTTAGGTGTAAGTTTAAAAGTACCTATAATTAAATAATACAATAATTTTAAAAAATAATTATAAATCTATAAAGACCACTTAAACGAGTACCCAACTGGTTAGCGGTTTGGGTTCAAGGTGACCCGTTTTCAAGCGGGTTGGTAAAATCTCAGTTTGGGTTCGAGTTGACCCGTTTTCAGACGGGTTGGTAAAATCTAAATCCAAAGAATTAACTACATTGATTGGCTCAGAATCATAAAATGAAGTGTAGTAGAAATTTTAGTGCAATAAAAATAATTAAAATTTTTTTTATATAATGATATTTAATATTTCAAACTTATCCATGTGATTGATTTCATTGTTCAAATGGTAAAGCTTTTTTGAAAATTACTTATTGCTTGACTTGACTTATCATACTACTAATTTTACCCAAAGTTTTTTCTTATGGAGTTTGAATGTGGAGCTCAACCCCAAAAACTTTTATCACAAACCCGCGGGGCATCCACTTTGATTTATCTATATCATCTATTAGTTGGTAATAGGAGTGTGTTTCAGTCCGTTCGGTGGCCAAACCAAAACCAAACCGAAATAGAGTGAACTAAACTGAACCACAAAAGATAAACCGAGATATAAAACCGAAAAGCAAACTGAACTATAGTGAGCTAAACAGAACCAAACCAAAATTAAGTACAATAACATCCTTTTGTCACTTTAAGTAAAACTTTTAAAATGACAAAAATATCTTTTTATTTATATTATACATTCTTTTAAAAGACAAAAATATTCATATAACCTAAAATTAAATATAAAGACATCCTCACCAAACATAATTTTAGTCATAGGCTTTGATTCGAAGCCATTTTTCACAAAGCCCTTTATACAGAAGCCCTTGCATTTGTAGGAAGCTTCATCAAACGGGCCCTTACTTGGTTTTGACTCCAAGTCACCAGGCATATCCGAGTTTTTAAACACGAGATAAGAGATCTATCTCAATCCGGCCCATTGAATTAAAAGGCTCAAACTCTATAGTCATTCTTATTCCAATCCAATAGCCCATTTGGTTATATTTGGCCTAGTACAAACATCATTTGAAGCTAGAAATCCAATTGAGCTGTAACAAACAACTGTCAAAGTGGCAATGGGCCTTGTGACCCGCCTAGCCCTATATTTGGACGGGTTTGGGCAAGGGTTAGTAGCCCGTAGGTCTGAGCTGAGCTGAAAATTAAGGTTCAATTAGTTTTTCAGATCAGACTCGGGTTTATATTAGATAATCACAGCCTGGCCCGAGGATATAAACACCGAAGGCAAGTAATATATAAATTTCATTTAAGTTCATCATTATCTTTTGGTAGTGGTTTAGGGGTGATAACTTCACATTCTGCTCGTGGAGACTTGAATTTAATTCTAAGTAATAACAAAATAATAATACTTTTGTTCCATTTAGCCAACATGGGCGGACTCAAACTACACAAATGATACAATAGGCAAGCTTGGGTAAACATTGTTAACCCCGAAACTCGGACCTGGCCAGACCGGACTCACGCTAACAAAAGTACTCTTATATTTAAAATATGACCCAACCTAGCTCGACAAGTTGCCACCCCTAGGCCATACCAAGCTGGTGCATTCCATCAGTGACAAAAGGGAAAAAGATCCTCTCCACAAATATGTCCATGATCAAGCATGAAATCATGGGGATCACTGGATGGCACATTTGGAAACTGAAGTTTTGATTGGCTGGTGCATATTAATGTCATGCACCATACAAATAAGAAGACAAGAAGGGTGGACCAAATTGACCATGTCTTTGCTATTGAGTTTGACCCAAAAGATAAAGACGTAATTTCCTTTTTGAAAGAAGGTGGGGGTAACCTCGGATTCTAGAAAAGTAGGCTAAATTATATATATTATATACAATCAACTTGATTTATCAAAGTAATATCTATGTTTGTAAGAAGTGGTATCATTGAAAGGGAAAAGGCCAACTCCCCACTTGGGGAAAAATACATCAATCCATATGCAATTTTGTTAGATAATTAAAGGGGCTGTTCCATCTATCACACCAAACCCCATTCCACTCTCTCTCTCTCTCTCTCTCGGAGTCTCTTGTTTTTTTCCTTGTGGGATCTCTCTCTTCCTATGTGTGATAGTAAAATAGAACATTAAGTGGGATATACTGTGTAGAACTTGCACAATCACACATCCCATATGTGGCTTCACAATATGTTTCTCTCTCTAAGGCAAATATTTTAACAAAATTATTCTCTCTCCCTTACACATCCCATATATCATGATCATCCCCATGCATCCCTCACTCTCACACTTTTTTTTTTTGGTGTATGCGTTTTTGGCCTTATATTAAAGATCCCCATAAATCCCTCTCCGCTTCTCTCCTCTCTCCCATGCACAAGTGTACAACAAATCTCTTTCTCTCTCTCTTTCATATGCGACCTTTCACCACAAACAAAATGGTACAAGTGCAACAGGTTCATCCATGCATATGGATATAACCTGCAAATAACATGTCATTACATGATCATAATCATTATGCCATTTACATGCAAAACTGATGTAGGGCTAGCTCGGCTCAGGCTCAGATTCAGGTTCAGGCTCGGCTCGTATGAGTCAAGCTTGAACTCTATAATTAGGCTCATGAACTGAGCTTGAGCTCAAAAAAAAAAGCTCATTATCTTAATGAGCTAGAGCCAAGTTTGATTAGGCTCGACTTAGTTCCGTTTATATATAAAATTTTGCATCTATATTCTTACATCTTATATTATATATTAATATAAAACATGTATGTTAATATATTATACTCTATGTAATAACAATTATCAACTATAATATTAACTATGTATTTGGATTAAACTAAGTTTCTTTGTGAGTCGAGCTTTAACAAGAGAAGCTTTTGTGAGTCGAGCTTGAATCGAACTTGAGCTCGAACTATGGTTTCAAGGATTGGACCGATATGGTCCGTACAGGGCGATCCGTACTGGGATTGACCAGAACCGGTCCGATCCCAAGCCAAGAGATACATCTATTTTTTTTTAATTTATAAAAGGAACGGGCCAACAGGTATCGACCTAGACCGGTACAGTCGGTCCGACATCCAGTACTGCCATTCCGACAACCAGTATCGCCAGTTCGACGACTGCTCTGGTCCATCCAAATTCTTTTTTTAAAGGGCGATCCAACTTTTGTATCGGATCTGGACCAGACGACATCGTCGGTCCAAATAGAGATCGACCAGGACCAATCTGATCCATGATCCCGAGATTTAAAACCTAAGCCCAAACCCTAAAATTTTTAACAAACATGAGCTGATCCTATGCCTTGCTCAACCAAGCTGGGCAATGCTCGGCTTGGCTAGTTTACAGCCCTAAACTGATGCATAACCAACAAACGAGATATATATATATATATATATATCACCACAATAACAAAATGGTACAAACAGGGCATCCATGCACATGGATAGTATGCACATAACATGTCATTACATGATCATGCATGATCATCATGACATTAAACATTCAAACTGATGTATCATAACCAACAAAGAATGGTTGATGAGGGGCCAGATACAGTATCAAAAGAAAGCTCTAGGGAGAAGAAAAACAGCATTTACGAAGAGAGCAAAGCCTTCTAATGAATGCCACCGCCCTTCACATATTCCCCTTCCTATTATAATACTAAATTCCTAAAAAATTCATCACCTGATATGTCTTTAACCACTCACGATATTATTAACCTAACCCTCTTTTTAGTCAACCCTAACAATTTTATATAATATACACCTCTGCGTTGCCGACATTAAGATTCATTTTCTCGGGATGTGACAAGCATGTAGACGAAATTTCTTGAGATTCTCGCCAATATATATGATTACTCAGCCGCACGAGCTTCCTTCATTGGATTCTCTTATCCATGTTGTCTCAACTCTTCACACGCAAACAACCACACCTGACAGTGTGACATAATATGATCTCACCAGCAAGTGTGTAATACAAACAAGCTATGGGAGTGTTTAAACTCGGTTTCGTCTCAAGTGTCGTCCCGGTCCGATCTCGAGTTGGATCGCGGAGCCAATTCGATTTTGGATCGGGGATCGTCATGGTTTGAACAAGAATTTTTTTTTTTTTTTTGGGTCATTCCAGATCGGACGATCCAATTTGTCGAGACCGATACAGCTCGTTCGACTTGCCCGAGTTGTATCGGTATCGGACCGAGTCGAAGCTTTCTGGGGTTTTAGCATGGTTTCAAGGATCGGTCGATACCGGTCCGTACCGATCGGGACCGGACAAGACCAGTCTGGTTCCAACCCGCGATACAAGCTTTTGTATCACCGGGTTATGATCTGGTGATCGGTTCCTCCGGTCCCTCCGGTCCGGCGACCGGTCCCGCCGATCCCACCGGTCCAGCACGATCTGAAATTTTTAAATTTAAAAAAAAAAAAAAACAAATTCTGTACCGGCTCTTGACAGGCCGGTACCGGTCCGTACCGGTTCCGGTATTTAAAACCCTGGGTTTTAGGGATCAGGTTTCAACTCGGGGATTGTCTCCGTCCGATCCAAACCAGGATCGGACGATCCTTTGCACTATGGTCGCTTGTGTGTGTTTCCTTCAAAAATAATGATCAAAAACCCTAATTCATTATATTCACACCCCCTATCCAGGAATCTTTTTTTTTTTTTTGTTAAGAGATAGATTATAGGAATCTCTCTGTCTCTTTTTCAAATCCTAATTCCATTGTATTCTCACTCCTAATTATGTCAAAGATGTTATGTGGAGACTGATGCTACTGAGACAATTACAATTGGGAAGTATTGATGATCCAATTAGCACTGTCGTCTGTCAAGCTTAGTGCTGAGCTCACAGGGATTATAGGGGGCAGTGTTCCCTGTCTGAACGAGGGAGCAAGGGCGGAGCTCTGGTCCAAGTTTTTTGAGGGATTTTAAGGGTATAATAATAATTTTATTTTTATTATGTTTGGCCCTAATTACGGGGTATATATCATACTTTCGTGGCTGTTTTTTTGTAACAATTTTTTTTTCTGAGTTTTGAAGAATAGTATAATCTAGTATACATCCATGGACGTAGGTACTATTTGTCGAATCACATAAATCTATATTTTTGTGTGCTTGATTTTTTCGATCTCTTTTTCGTTATTTCTTAACAAAAGATTGATTACAGTAATCTCTCTCCTTAGCTAAGATTTGTAAACAAGAGAAGCAAAATGGGTTGCATCATCATTTGGATAGTTCATTAAAAACAAAAAGAAAGAAAGAAAACGAGAAAAATAAAATAAAGTCATTTGGGTTGGCCCTTAAGATGAGAGTAATTAGTACTATCATCTGATCATTGCAACTATAAAGATATATATACTCAAATCAGCTGATGATCAATACAACAGAAAATTTCAATCCGTCTAAATGGGTAAAGGTAATAGTAATTGATAAAATTTTCCTATCTTATGTTTATATGATGATCCTATTATACAAACAATACCCAAATCACATAACTTTCTCAAGTGGATAGTAACGCAAAAAGAAGAAGAAGATTCAAAGTTCACACTAATTCCATTATATTCTCATCTTTAGTTACCTCAAAGATGTTATGTGGAGACTGATGCTATTCTCATCTTTAGTTACCTCAAAGATGTTATGTGGAGACTGATGCTATTGAGACTACTGGGAAGTACTGATTATCCAGCCGCTATTGTCGCCGGTATAGTTAAACGTTGAGCTCACGGAAATTACAGGGGCAACGCTCCTGCCACAAGGGGGTGCAAGACGCAATTTTTTGAGGGTCCAGGGGTATAATAGTAATTTCATTTTTATTTTATTTATTATCAAATTTTCGTGAATGCTTTTTATAATACATTTTTATGAGTTTTGAAGAATAATAGAATCTAATGTGCATCCATGGACATAGACAATATTTATCAATTTACGTAAATTTGTATGTTTGTGTGCTTGATTTGTTCTTCATCTCGTTTTATCTTTCTTTCTTAACAAAAAATTGATTACGGGAGTCTCTATCTCAATGTGTTAGCTGAGATTTCTAAACAAGATAGCAAAATGGGGGGTTGCACTATCATTTGGGTTGTTCATTAAAATCAAAAAGAAAGAAAGAAATAAAAAGAGAAAAATTTAATAAAATCATTTAGGTTGGCCCTTAAGATGAGACTAATTGATACTATCATCTGATCATTGCCACTATAAGAATATATACTCAAATCAGCTGGTGATCAATACATCAGAAAAATCTCAATCCATCTATAAATGGGTAAAGTTAGAAGTTAATAATTCATAAAAAATTTCTATCTTGTTAATATGATGATCTTCTTATTATACAAACAATACCCAAACCACATAACATTCTCAAGTGGATAGTAATGCAAAAAGAAGAAGAAGAAGAAGATTCAAAGTTCAAACTAAAAAAAGCAGCTTGTACCTTTCCTTTCTCAGGTTCACTTGAACAAACAAAAGCTGCTAATGCACTTCAAAATCACTTACACTCATACAACCCCATATCCTCCCATTACAAATAACTCTGCAAAGGTCAGGAGTATATTTAAAAAATAAATAAAAAAAATTACACCCAATTAAGATTACACTTGTAGGATAAACCCCAGATGATTAAATTTAGTGGATTAGTATATCCTACACATACAAACCTGAAACCAAAATTAGCAAAGGAAAGTCTGTAAGTTCTTATCTAAGCTTAACCAAAACCTTCAAACTCTCACACTATAAGTACTCAAGAATCAAATGTAAGAGACAAGTAAGAACTAACAAGGTAAAAAATCCATCAATCTCATCACTTCTAAAACTAACTTCACTGATCTTTCTTATACCCCTATATAGAACAAACATTTCAGACTGAGATACCACCAAGGGCAAAGAAAAAGAAGAGCTCTATATCCGGAGGAGCAAAGAAAGCTATAGGAGACCTTTGAGACAAGCAGTTCGGAACTACTCTCGGTTTCTTCGGTGCCGGCGGACATGTCATGATCTCCGGTATTCGGAATCTCTTGGCTTTAGGTGTAGAGCAACCATTCGAAGACACATCGATGATGTCGTCTTCGATCATCGATAGCTTCTCCGAGCTTGTCGTGGTGGTGGAATTATATGCCAACTCCATTGATGATATGTCTTGGTTCTTTGATTGGGGGAGTTGCTTCTTGTATTGTGTTCTTCTTCTTCTTCTTCTTCTTCTACCAGATGGAGTCATTTGGAGCTTGAGATGTACTAGTCCTACTAAAGTTAGCTGAAATTCATTGCTAAAAGTTGAAACCCAACTGAAAATTTACTCAAGAGAGCATCAACCAAACATTCCTAACTGATTCTTATTTAGGGTCTTGAAAATGTTCTTCCAAAGTTATCTGCCAAACCCAACAAACACACAACAACAACTACTACTACCAAGACAGGAACTAATCAAAACTGTACTAAAACCATGAAAAGACCAGAACCCATTTGAGATTTAGAGATTTCTGATAAACCCATCAAACCCTTGAAGATTTAACAAAGAATAGAACAAACCCAAGTTTCATCTGTGTCATGAGATTCTGAGAACACAGAGAAATCAACTAAAGAAGATAGAAAGAAGAAACCTAACTAAAACCCTAGAGGAACTGAGGGGGCAAACACATCACTTGAAGAGGCAAAAACCTAGAGTTGTTTGTTTATGAAGCAAGCTAAAGGACACATTTTGTCAATTTGTTTATCTTATTGTTTTCCTTAATTTGTGATTGTGAGAGTTTATTTATGTTGATTAAAGGAGAATCCGGGTAGGTCTGCCCGCTGCCCACCTCCTCATGAGAATGGGAGGCAAAAAAGGTCAAGAAAGGGACAAAGGGACGGTTGTCAGCCCGTCCTAGTCAGGCATTTTAAGACATGGTCGGGATCGAGACCCTTAAAAGGGTCTACCAAATCATTAGGAATTAGACACGTGGCACATTTACAGGCTAAGCAATTCCTACTACCGATATGTGTTTTTGTTGATGGTCATTGTTTTTGTAAGAATGCTGTGCCAGCATAATGAGGTAATTTAGCAGTTTCGAATCACGACATTATCTATTATTGAATTACCGGCATAAAAATGAAATTTGAGACATTAATGACCTTTTATAAATATGGTAAGATCGGATTCGTTGGGCATCCTAACGAATGAATTGAAATTTTGATGAGTCCATCCGGTGTCTTGAATTTGTAGGCAAACATTGTGAAATTAATCGAAATGAACCTTTCGTTAGGTCGAATAAGAATGAGAAAATGACAAACCATTAAAAAACTCTCCGCTACATCAAAGTTAGGCTTAGTGGACACCTTGGCACATTCCAATAACAAACAGGATCCTGACCGACCCCGGCAGAGATCAACCCGGCAAGGGGAGCGCCTAGGCCTGCTAGGGTCTTCTAGACCCCAACAAAAGGAGGGCCCGACAGGGTGTTAGTTCGGCACACCTTGTTCATGTCGGGGATCATTTTTGACCTCTTGGACATCATAAGATTCTCAATATTATGGATGAATCTTTGT
Source organism: Pachysandra terminalis (assembly GCA_031762675.1). NCBI lineage: Eukaryota > Viridiplantae > Streptophyta > Magnoliopsida > Buxales > Buxaceae > Pachysandra > Pachysandra terminalis. The sequence goes on along the minus strand of JAUPMG010284720.1, from coordinate 5,787 downwards.
CATAGGATGAGATGACCAAACTGAGAATCGTGCCCAACACAACACAACTAACTTTTGAATAATTGGTTAAATAATTAACTAATTATGTGTTTGTGATTTGTAGTAGTTTGTCGGAGAAGATCTCTGTCTTGGGCAAGAGCCCTTCAGGGGGATTTTCGACGTCCTTAAGATATGATGGTACGAGCACGGGTATCGTCAATGGCCAAGCCGAACCTTAGCAGGCCGACCTACTATTTGATAAAGTCAAGCAATGGCGAGATGATGCCTCTTGAGTTGCAATTAATAAGTTACTATTAATGAGAGAATTAATTTGACGGTTACAGCAAATATTAATTCAGTCGTTATGTATATTAATGTAGTTGCTGCCATGTTAATAAGAAGAATTAATGTATTACAGCTACAAGTTAGAGGGATGGTAACACTCATGATCACCATCATAGAGACCTTCCTTGGACTATATAAATCCTAAGAGGCTTTGGCTAATGGGGAGGACCTATGTCATACAATCCATGTGATAAGAGGGGGTGTTTTGGCACTCATAACGTGAATTCGCATTCTGAGCGCGGAAACGTCCCCAATCCGTAAGTTTGACTTTTCAAATCCGCGAATTTGACTTTATAGTATGCAGATTGGAGTAAAGTGTAAAAGTAATGGGGTTTTCTTGTAATAGTTTTGAGGGGTTTTATGAAAATATAAAAATAGATCTGTTTTATACTATTTTATAATATGCCGACTAAGGTAAAACTGTAAAAATAAAAGGGTTTGCTTGTAATTTGTTGGAAATTTTTTGGAAATTGATATATTTTTATATATGAATTATAATTTGTATGTGTATATAACTATATATATTGTATATACTGACGCTCTGTAGGCGCTTTGGACTACAGGTTATTTTTAAGTTTGGCATTTTTGCGCTTTCACTCCCGCACGTGCTCGGCGTTCTAGTGACTTAGGGAAGGACAAGCGTTTGAGTGAGAAGACTATTGTCGTTTCTCATTTTACTCCACACTTAACTTCAGACTTGGGAGATCTTCGCATAGACTCTCTAGCATACTTGAGAGATAGGGAGATAGAATAGTTGAAAAGACTTAGAAGGTAACACTTAAGGTGGCGTCGGTCTGAATTTGAGCATCTCTCTTCGTCGGGTCGTAGTTGCAGCCTACCTTCCACGCATTATCAAACCATTCCTCATTCTCAATTAGAACAACGTTTCAAAAATGACCGTATCATAATGATTTAGGCTCGAGTCAAATCTGACTATCCGACCCTAAGACATAAGACACGTAAGAGAACACGCAAAGTCTTCGATCTACATGGACGATGTTTACCAAATCCTACCATAAGTGACACAATGCCACTACTTTCACAATGATCTCGTTGGTCTCTCTCTATGTAGCTTTCCCAATGTGTGAAGCGAGTAGTCTTTTGTCTATTTTGGAATGGCCAACACTCGTGCTTCAGTTAGTCCTCTTGGTAACCCTTTCCGTGATGGCTTACAATTTGGCTCTGTCAAGGGGTCGGATTCGGATCTATTTCTATTATATTCGAATTTGATCGGATAACAAAATCCGAACATCCGAATCTAATATATCATTCGAATTCGAATCCAATTAAAAATTCGGATTTCCAAATCGGATTCAATTGATGATTGTCACAAATGTCATGAATGATTGTAAATTTAAATGGGGTTAATTTTAGAAAAGCATTAAAAATTAAGGCTGCGTTTAACCTAGCTTATATGAGTGCTTATTTCAACGTATATAAAGAACTTTTAAAATTAAAAGTATGTTTGATAATACCTAATGAGTAAGTGCTTACCCATAAGCAGTATAGGAAGGCTACCCATAGGGAGAAACTGTTAAGAACAACTTATCTTATCACTCAAGCGAGAAGCTATTTCTAAACTTTAGTAATATTTTTCTAGTATCTATTTTACTGCTAAACTTTTATAAGCACTTAAATAAATGCTATTTCTAAACTTTAATAATATTTTCATCATACCTACTTTACCTCTAAACTTTTATAAACACTTAAATAAGTGTATTTATTAAATACTATTTTCTTCAAGTTATCAGTTTATTATTGTTGTGGATAAGTGGTCCATTGAGCCACTTATTCAATGAGTGCTTATCCAAAAGCACAAGCCGGACCAAACGCAGCCTACGTCTATCATATTTTATTCAATAAACACCAAAAACCCCTAGATTGATAGGGATATTTACATAACATATTTTAGTCAATAACAATTTGAAGTTTGTCATTCTAAAATTTTATGCATTCAGTTTCCTTTTGCTCAGTCATTGAGTTCATGAGAATAAATGGTCAAATAAGGAATTTGGCTCAGAAAAAATCATGAACCCATATGGGTGGAATTAGCCAATCTGATATTGACCTGTATCTACCTTTGAGGATCATCCAACAAGGGATTAATTTTTTTTGGCGAAATCCAGCAAGGGATTAAGCACTATTCAATCCAACACTTTTTACATTTACCAATATGAAATAAAATGGAAAACAGAATAAAAATTATAAAGAAGATTTCTGAACTCTTTGGATCACTTAGATGGGAGGATTACAAGTAGATCTAACTGATACAAGAACTCTATACTCTACTGGGTTGCGAGAAGTTACAGTGATGGCCTGTTCAATAATCCCATGTATATGCCAAGAGGGACCCCATTGACAACGTTTTCGGATTATATTTGTCCAACTGTACGGTCCAATCTAAAAACCATCTGATTTTGACAACCGATTGAACCAGAAAATGCAACCAATTGCCGCTTTTCATTAACCGATTGGGTGGTCCGGTCCGGTCCAGTCCAGTCCAGTTTTCGATAACTGATCACAATATCCCTCCTTTTGATGGGAATGCTCTGAAGAATATGGAAAAAATTTCTGCAAATTGTCGTCTCCTTCCACTTCAATTTTTTCTCAAATGCAACTTCCTCACTTCTTCCATCCCCACCAAAATTGCCATAGCTTGCACCTTATGAGTTTCCTCTCTTTGATCAGGCCCGAGTAAGAATTGATAATTTCCCCATTATGGTTTCTAAAGAACATCCTCGTAGCCAACAAACCTGGTTCATCTATAGAAGCTTCATCAAAGTTCCTCTTTATCCCAACTAGTTGGGGTTGGCTACAAAAATAATGTTCATCCCAATCTATCAAAAATCATATCTTCAGTCAAATTATGAGTATGCAAATCCTTTTTGATTGAATCCATCCATGTTCTATTGTGTCTTCCTCTCCCCATTTTAGAACCATCAATGATTTCTCACATTTTTTATCAACTGCTTCCCTGCGTCTTCATTTTATTAGGCACAGATCTAAACTATTGGAGACATATCCTATAATCATGAATCACAGAATGTAAGGATGAGAGTAGCCCCTTCCTTCCTTGGTGGAGGAGACTGTTCTTCATCCATTTTCTTTGGCGCACTTGGATCCAACAAATGACGAGCTCACTATTTGCATTTTTTTTGTCCACAATGTCCACGTTATCCATCCCATAGATTATGGCATGTATTCTCCTCTTCGCAAAATCTTTTTTATATAGTCCTCTTGTCTTGGGCACTGAAGAAAAACAATCATAAGTTGTACATAAGCATGTAAAGAAACAATGGGAAAAAATGGAATAAGGATTAACATAAAATATCAAGATAATGAAATACTTGAGCTAAAACTACCACAACCAACCAAATAATATTTAGAACATTATTTCTAAGCATTTTAAGTAAAATTACTTGTTTCAAAAAAAAAATGCACTTTTCTAGTGAAATTCGTGAATGTTGCGAGGAAGGTTTGGAAAAACTTTGACCCACATTGAAAAGGCATAGTGGGGAGGTTCGGATTCAGGAATGGTGTGAGGAAATAAGGTTTGGAAAAATTTTGAAGGTAAAACAAGGAAGAATGTAGGGTTCTGTTGAGCCAAAATGATGCCACAATCGTGTATTAACACACTACATGCAACAATCAAGTATAGATATAGGATGATGATACTCAACCAAAACAGTCGAGACTGACCTAAACGTATCCAAAACCAATTGAATCGTGTATCCAGGGCTCTTCTGTATCACCCTCAGCCAAAACTGATCAATACCAATACCGGTAAGAAAATATAACCATGAAATTGTTTTTCATACTTGCTATAGTTATCTTCCTTGCACAGAAAGCTCACTTCTGGCACAAGACATCCTAGTGTATGATTCGCAAGGACACCCAAAAATATGGACTAGATATTATTCCTGCATATATATATATATAGATATCTAGAGAGAGAGAGAGAGAGGAGCAAGGCATTCTCTATTCTTCCATGCCAGTGAGCAAGGGAAGGAAGGGTAAAATGAAACAAGAGTTGAAATGAAATATGATTTCACAAGGCCATTGTCACATACGCAATCTCAATGTCTGGTAGTTCCTAATGGTAGGGATAGGTTTGAATGATGATTAAAAGAAAAGGCACAGACCCAATTTATCACGTTAGTCATGAAGTCGAATAAGAATACCCTCAGGATAGCATACATTTGTTCAGATTAGACACTGTGTTTAATGTTAAAGCAGTACATAAACTCTTTCCCACCACCTTTTGAAGTGATAAATTCCATTCAAACATTGATTTTCCTTTTTTCCATAACCAGTACTTGACATAGTTGTTTTCTTATCTATCTTCGCACAACAGCTCTACAGATCATGCAAAAGGTAGAAAGATTCTTCTGGCTGAGCAAATCAGGCATGGCTGAGCAATTTTGTAAGCTAAATCTTGAAAAGGTATACGACAAGGTAGTGTGGGACTTCCTATATGTAGTTTTGAGATGGAAGGGTGAACAGTAGGTGGTGCCGATGGATTACCGGCTGTACGAGGAATGTAACGCTCTCCTTCATCTTGAATGGTAAGACTGAAACATCAATTTCCATCCATTAAAGGACTGAGACAAGGAGACCCTCTCTGCCCATTCCTTTTCACCTTGGTTAGTGATGTGTTGAGTCGTTTCCGTAGCCAAGCGGAGTCTTTCGAGCTCATTGAGGAATGTGAGGTAGGAGACAAACGTGTGTGTCCATCTCTCACCTTCAGTTTATAGATGACATTCTTTTTCTAGGAGCCCATGCAGATCAGTGGGCAAAATATCATCGAATGCTTTAAGATGGTCTCAGGACTGAAGGTTAATCTAGAGAAAAGTTGCATTGCAAGTATTCACGTAGATCCAGATACCCTTTCAAAGTGTATTAGCACATTGGGATGCAGACTAGGTAAGTAGCCTTTGAAACATCTACGATTACCTTTTGGGGGGCAATCCCTGTAGGTATTAAATTCAAGGCGCTACCGATGGAAAAAAAAATGAGAGCAGGTTAGCCACATGAAATGGAATTACCTCTCTTTTTGTGGGCATATCACTCTTATCTAAGCTTCGTTGACAAACCTAACAGTGCATTACCTCTTCCTTCTCAAGGGCCCCAGGAAGGGTGGACAACAGAATATAGAAGCTTCAACACGATTTCCTATGGAAAGGGGGTGGTCATGTCGCTATTTTTGGTATGGGCGACACGAAATCAGGGTGTAAATCGTTTTACTCTGATTTCGGCGACATGGGGGAAAAATTTTCAAATTTTTTTTTGATATTTCCCCCATGTCTCTCGACATGGGCGACATGTCGAAGACATGGGGGAAATTTTTCAGTTTTTTTGAATTTTTTTTTAAAAATTAAAAAATGTAAAGACATTTGTTTTTGCATTTTTTTGATGTATTATGATGTATTTAGACACTACTTAGGGTTGTTTAAAACTTGGGGG
>JAUPMG010284711.1:2381-18055 GCA_031762675.1 Pachysandra terminalis | reverse complement strand
ATGGTTTAATTAATTGTTTAATACTAAATGTTGTTTATGCTATTTTAATTCATTTAAATGTGAATGAAGCATATGGTGAATAGGGATCTGGGTCAACGGGTTCGGTGCATGACAAGAAACTAAAATTTGATCAAAAACATTATTTTTTGTGAGTGTTAATACACCGTTTTTGGGCAAAAACTAAAATTTGATGGAAAGAATTAATTTTATGATGTGTGAGTGTTAATACACAATTATCTGGGAAACATCTAAAATTTGGTCAAAAAAATTAATTTTGTGATGTGTGAGTATTAATACACAGTTTTCTTAACGAAAACTAAAATTTGATCAAAAACATTAATTTCGTGAGTCTTATAACATACATAGTTTTCTACGTAAAAACTAAAATTTTATCAAAACATTAATTTTTGATGAAAAAAAATTAATTTTATGCTGTGTGAGTGTTAAAACACAATTATTTGGGCAAAATCTTAAATTTGATCAAAAAAAAATTAATTTTGTGATGTGTGAGTATTAATACACAGTTTTCTTGGCAAAAACTAAATTCCGACAAAAACATTAATTTTGTGAGTGTTATAACATACACAGCTTTCTACGTAAAAACTAAAATTTTATCAAAAACATTAATTTTGTGATGTGTGACTGTTAATACACAGTTTTCTGGGCAAAAACTAAAATTTGATCAAAAATATTAATTTTTCGAGTGTTAATACACATTTTCCTGGGCAAAAACTATAATTTGATCAAAAACATTATTTTGTGAGTGTTAATACACCGTTTTTAGGCAAAAACTAAAATTTGATGAAAAAAGTTAATTTTATGTTATGTGAGTGTTAATACATAATTATCTTGGCAAAATCTAAAATTTGATAAAAAAAATTAATTTTATGATGTGTGAGTATTAATACACAGTTTTTTGGCAAAAACTAAAATTTGATCTAAAACATAAATTTTGTGAGTGTTATATCGTACACAGTTTTCTATATAAAAACTAAAATTTTATTAAAAACATTCATTTTGTGATGTGCGAGTGTTAATGCACAGTTTTCTGGGCAAAAACTAAAATTTAATCAAAAACATTAATTTTGTGAGTGTTAGTACACAGTTTTCTAAGTAAAAACTAAAATTTGATCAAACACTTTAATTTTGTGAGTGTTAATACACTGTTTTCTGGGCAAAAACTAAAATTGGATCAAAAAAAAATAATTTTGTGATGCATGAATGTGAATGCATAGTTTTCTGGACAAAAACTAAAATATATTTAAAATATTAATTTTGTGATTTTTAATACACAATTTTCTGGGCAAAAATTTAAATTTAATCAAAAATATTAATTAGTAAACAATTTTCTAGCAAAAACTAAAATTCTACCCCGAAAACTGTGTATTAACACTCACGAAATTAATGTTTTTGATCAAATTTTAGTTTTTCTCAGAAAACTGTGTATTGACATTCACAAATCACAAAATTAGTTTTTTTGGTCAAATTTTAGTTTTTGCCCAGAAAACTGTGTACTAACACTAAGAAAATTAATTTCTTTGATCAAATTTTAGTTTTTTCCCAGAAAACTGTGTATTAACACTCAAACATCACAAAATTAATGTTTTTGATAAAAGTTTAGTTTTTACGTAGAAAAATGTGTTTAACACTCACAAAATTAATGTTTTAGTTCAAATTTTATATTTTGCCCTTAAAATTGTGTATAAAGACTTATACATCAAAAAATTAATGTTTTTTTATCATATATTTGTTTTTGCCATACCCTCGCGGCAGCATGAGCAACCCTCCCAATAGCATGTTCTTCCTGGCACCTTGACCCGTGTCCTTTCCTGCTCTGCTTCGTCCCTCTTCGACTCTTTATCGTCCCTTACTTTGCTCTTTGCTCCTCCCTGTCCTCACTCTTCTCTCTTATTTCTTCTGTTCTTTCCGGCGTTTCCACCTCTTTAGTTTTCAGCCTTGTGCTCTCTCTCCCTTGTTCTTGACCTTTGCATTCCATCATCCTTGTCGTTTTGTTTTTCTAAAACCAACTCATATCTTCCTCTGTTTGGCTTTCGTTCTCTCGTCTGTTTTCTTGCGTTCACCCTCATTTGCTTCTCTTCTCTCCATCACCCTCTTGTTCCTCTTATGTCGTGTTTTGTTTCCTTTTGAGACACCATTTTTTCTATGGATAGCTCTCCTCTTGTCTCTCTCTCCCCCTGCCCTTCTTTTGGTTCAGGGGTTGTGGGTGAAGCTGGCTCCTTTTCAGGTCCAAGTTCTCCTGTTGGACCCAACCCGATTTTTCAACATTACTCTATTCCCGCGCTTTTCCTTAGCAGTCAAACTTCCTCTTTTGGCAACGGTCTTGCTAGGAACATGGGCCTACAGACTCTGCCTGCCCCTTCTGTTGATCCCCCCTTCTCCCTTCCCCTTTGGCACTCCTGCTTTTGTTGTTGTTACCAGTATAGTTTCCCCTTCTATTGCTGCGAGCCCTCCCTGGCGCACTGCTCGAGCATCCCCCCACGTTTCTCCTCCTGTGGCATCTGACGGTTTTTCCTTAGACGCCTTCCCCCCCTTCCCCAGGCCCCTTCGGGTAACCCTACTCCTCGCCCGTCTAGCTGGACTAAGCTCTTCTCTCGTCCTTCCCGTGCTGCTTCTTCTAAGATGAACTATTACCCTCCCTCGCTGATTGACGAGAACTTGGTTGTTACTCCACCCGTTGAGGTAATCGAAACAAGCTGCAAGCACTAGGACAACTGCCTTATTGGCAGTTTTATTGATCGAAAACTCCCCTTCCAGGTGATCAAGGATTTGGCTCAAAGAGTGTGGGGTAAACGTGGTACCATAGAGGTAACAACCATGGAATCTGGAATATATGTTTTCAACTTTAGTGACATGGATGACAGTCCAGCTATCCTCGAAGGAGTACCATGTCATTTTGGAGGTAAAATCCTGGTTATGAAGGAAAGGTCCCCATGTATGACTTTTGAAAATCTATTTCTCAATAAGCTCCCCATTTGGGTCAAACTTACCAATGTTCCCTTTGAACTGTGATCCTCTGATGGTCTAGCATACCTTGCAAGCTATCTTGGTGTTCCTCTTTTTCTAGATGGTGCTACTGCAAAGAAAACTAGATTAAATTTTGCTAGAGTATGCATCGAAATCTCCACTGAGTCTTTCTTTCCATCCTTTATTCCCCTAAAATTCCCTAGAAATCATGGTCCAAATGAGTTGGTATATGTTGAGGTCGAATACCCTTGGAAGCCTCAGAATTGCTCATATTGTCACTGCGTTGGCCACACTCAGAATAATTGCCCCAGTACAAATGTCACGAAAGTTTGGACCCCTACAGGCAAAATATTTATTCTTGATGAATTGATCAATGGGACTAACAACCCCCCTCAGGTTCTCACTAAAAGCATTAACCTGAATCAAAATAGGCCAGCTATAGACACCTTCACCATGGCTGATTAGACCACTCCTCCAGAGGTTTGTAACACCAATGTTGAACTGGAACGTCAACAACCTGAGAGGATTGTTACAAGCATCAACATATCTAATTTACCTTCCTCTAATAATATCAACAACATGGTTAATGATAACATGTTTGCTAATTTGGATCTTCTTGAGAACGATAACTGCTTGGAAGCCTCGCTACCTAAGAAAGACAAAGATTTAGTGGACTCTTTTGAAGAAGGGGAACTCACACCTGACCCCAAGGCTCCTCCTTATCAAAGACTATTTCTGCTGCTAAGGAAAGTCCACTCCCACTACTATTGTGGAACAGTCTGATGTGAACCTTAGCTAGGGGAAGGAAAAGGTTATTGTAGCTAATCCTCTACTGAGTAAAGAGCACAAAAAAAGAATGAATAAAAGAAATTCTCAGAGTGTGGAAGACAGTGTTGCTGCGGCAACAAGAAGTGCTTCCCGCAAAAAGTGTTAATGATCAAGCTAGTCTGCTGGAATGTGAGAGGTCTAAATGACCCGATAAAACAAAAGGAGATTTCTTCTCTAATTAAAAGTAATGATGCTTGTCTTATGGGTATTGTTGAAACAAAAATAAAAATTCAGAAGGCTGACAATATTGCTAAGAGGATTGATTCTAGCTGGTCTTTCAAATACAGCTACTGTAGTAATGATAAAGGCAGCGTATGGATTGGCTGGGATACCAAGGCCATTTATTTTAATGTGCTATTTACTTTTGATCAATGTATTCATGGAATGATTACTGTCCTTCATAATCAATCACAATTCACTGTCTCGGTTATCTATGGCTCAAATGATAAAAGGGATAGAGAAAAACTATGGAGAGATCTATCACACCTTAACCCTACTGGTCCTTGGCTTTTAATGGGGGATTTTAATGTGGTTAGATACACCAGTGAAAAACATGGTGGTAGAGATATAAACTTACAGGCTGTGAATGACTTTAATAATTTCATTGATTACACAGCTCTCCTTGATATAAAGTACTCTGGTTGTTACTACACTTGGAATGATAGGAGTCACTCAAATGAGAAAATTATGTCTAAGCTGGATCGTGTTCTTGTGAACATGCCTTGGGTACAAGCTTTCAACTGTTCTGAAGTAACTTTCCTTCCCCCAGGAATATATGATCACTCACCAGCCCTTATCAGGCTTTGGGAGGATATTCCAAGAGATAAACCATCTTTCAAATTTTTCAATCATTGGGTAAAGCACCCGATTTCCTAAATATGGTTAAGCACACTTGGCATACCAGTCTTTATGGAACTCCAATGTTCATTTTGACTTCAAAACTCAAGTTGATTAAAAGCAAACTCAAAGAGTGGTCCAAGAAGGAATTTTCTGATCTTCAAAACGGAATTGTGAAGACCAAAGCTGATCTTGATGGCATTCAAAACTCAATGCTTTCCAGTAATCCTAGCACCAATCTTGACAAAGAGGAGGAGAACAAGCTGTCTCTCTACAGTGCTATACTTAGAGCTCAGGAATCTCAGATTAGGCAAAAGTCTTGTATTGTCTGGCTCAAAGAAGGTGATAAAAACACTTCCTTCTTCCACAAATCATTACTGGTGCATAGAGCTCATAATAGAATGTTATGTTTGAATGACTCTAATGGTAATTTACTAAGCTCTCTGGACTCTATTGGCAAGCACCTTGAAGATTTTTTCAAGAAATCCCTCTCTCAAAGGACTGGTTCACCTATTCACCCACAATCTATGGCTACCCAACATTCCATCAGTGATACCCATGCTTTTGATCTTGTGATGGAGGTCTCTCTTGAGGAAATAAAGACAACACTTTTCAATCTAAAAGATGATAAGTCCCCTGGCTCTAATGGCTTTACTCCCCTTTTCTTCAACGCTACCTAAGAGATTACTTGTAGGGAATTTTGTTCTGCCATCAAGGACTTCTTTAGCTTTGGAGAACTCCTAAAAGAGGTAAACCACATTATCCTAACCCTTATCTCTAAATGTGCTAACCCATCTACTACTGCAGACTACGGGCCCATTTCTTGTTGCACCCTCATCTACAAATGCATTTCAAAGCTTCTTGCTAATCGGCTCAAGAAGGTTTTGGATCCTATTATTGGCCTACAACAATCAGCCTTTATCCCCGGAAGGTCAATTTCAAATAATGTTCAAATCACTCATGAACTTATGCACAACTACCATCTCTCTTGAGGGACGCCAAGATGTGCCTTCAAGTTGGATCTGATGAAAGCTTATGATAATGTCAGTTGGGATTCTCTCATGTTTATTATGCAGAACTTGAACTTTCCTCTCCAATTTATAAATTGGCTAAAACAACTAATTTGCACCACCTCTTCTCCACATCTCTTAATGGGAGCCTAACTGGTTTTTTTCATGGGAGTAAGGGTCTGAGACAGGATGATCCCCTTTCTCCTTACTTGTTCACTCTTTTCATGGAAGCCTTAATGCTTTTATGACCTCCAAGACTAATGACCCTCAGATTCCACCATGCATGTGCTGATTTACAGATCACCAACATATGCTTTGCTGATGATCACTTCATCTTTTGTCACAGGGATATTACTTCTTCTCAGCTGTGTCTCGATGCCCTCAATGAATTTGCTGCCTTCACTGGCCTCTCCATGAATCAACATAAGAGCAAGGGCCTCTTCTCTTCAGTCCAGGAGGATGTTAAAGCCCAAATTCTGAACTGTTGGGGTATTTAAGAGGGAAAATTACCTGCTCAATACCTTGGGGTCCCTCTTATCTCTTTGAGACTTTCACTGAGACATTGTAGCCTTCTACTTGAGAGGATCAATAAGAAGACACAAAGCTAGATATTTAAACACCTATCCTATGCGGGTAGGTTACAACTCATAAAGTCTGTCCTATTTGGCGTACAAGTTTATTGGAGTTCAAATTTCATCCTCCCAAAGAAAATTATTAACAAGGTCAATCAAATTTTCTGTCGGTTCCTATGGGATGGGGAGAGCCCAAAAAGAGAACATACTCTGTGGCTTGGAAAGAGATTTGTACTCCCAAACAAGAAGGTGGCCTTGGCTTATTCTCCATTGGAGAATGGAACAAATGTGTAATACTAAGGTTCATTTGGAATATAATCAGTGATAAGAACTCCTTGTGGGTCAAGTGGATTCACTCATTTTATATTAGAGAAAAACATTTATGGGCCCTAAAAATACCCCACAGTGCTCGTGGGCATGGAGGAAAATATTACAAGCTAGAACAGTGGCTCTCAACCTAGTAACTTACAAGCTTGGTAATGGCAACAACACTTGGTTCTGGTGGGACCTATGGCATCCAATGAGCCCCCTCATTCAGGATGTTACTCCTCGGATGATCTGCAACTCAAACCTGAGCTTTTCCGACAGAGTTAGTAAGTTCATCTCCAACTTGGGTTGGTCCTCCCCTCCTTCTTCTCAGATTTTCTGCCTTATCTAGAATAATCTTCCAACTTTAGACAGTGTTGATTCAAATGATAAGGTACATTGGATCCCTTCCAAGAAGAACCAATTTAGTTTGAAAGAGACTTGGTCTGCAATAAGAAGCAGCAAACCTATTCTTCCTTGGCATAGACTCGTCTAATTGAAAGACAACATTCTTAAACACAGCTTTATAGGCTGGCTTGCTATCAAGAATGGCCTTCTTACTCAAGATAAGCTAATGCGATGGGGTGCCATCCCCCAAGTGAATTGTTGTTTTTGCAATGCTACTACAAAAAATATTCAACACCTGTTTTTCAATTGCCCGTATTCAATTTGGATTTGGAATTAGATTCTTGGGAAATATGGGCTAAACAGTCAGATTCTGGATTGGGATGCTGAACTTGATTGATGTACTATGAACTTCACGGGCAATACTCAACTGGATTACTTAAAGAAACTTAGTTTCAATGCGACAATCTACTGTATTTGGCTTGAAAGAAACAGAAGTGTTCAAGAATGAATGCAACCCTCATGAGCACACCTTACAACTGATAATCAAGGAGGTGAAACTGGCTGCCATACACAAGGGTAATATTCGCAACCACTCTTCCACTAATCTGGGAAACTGGTTTTAGTTTTGGTCTATATCTTGCTTTTCGCCTACGTTAAGGCTTTCTTGATGTTTCAATTTTTGACGTTACTTCTTCTGGGTAATCTGCAACTGCAGCTTATCTTGTGTAGCTCTTCTTTTCCATCTTTTTAATACAATCCTTCTTACCGTCCAAAAAAAAAACACAAAATTAATTTTTTGCTCAAATTTTAATGTTTTACCTGATAACTGTGTATTCGCATTCGCAAAATATTAATGTTTTTGATCAAATTTAAGTTTCTACTTAAAAAACTATGTATTAACACTCACGCATCATAAAATTAATTTTTTTGAACTTTTAGTTTTTGCCCAGAAAACTGTGTATTAATAACACTCACAAAATTAATGTTTTTGATCAAATTTTAGTTTTTGCCTAGAAAAATGTGTATTAACACTCACACACCACAAAATTAATGTTTTTTTTTATCAAATTTCATTTTTTTCATGAAATTGTGTATTAACAATCACGCATCACAAAATTAATTGTTTTTTTTTATCAAATTTCAGTTTTTATCCAGAAAAATTTGTATTAACACTCACACATCACCAAATTAAAGTTTTTAATCAAATTTTAGTTCCTGCCAAGAAAATCTTGTATTAACACTCACACAACACAAAATTAATTCTTTTTAATCAAATTTTATTTTTTTCCAAGAAAAAGGTGAATTAACATTCATAAAAATATTGTTTTAGATCAAATTTTAGTTTTTACCAAGAAAACTTTGTATTAAAACTCAACAAATTAATTTTTTTTATCAAAATTTAGTTTTTTTTTTCATAAAACTATGTATTAACACTCACACATCACAATTTGTTTGAACAAATTTTAGTTTTTGCCAACCAAACTGTGCATTAACACTCATGTTTTTTATTAAATTTTAGTTTTTACCTAGAAAAATGTGTATTAACACACACATCACAAAATTAATTTTGTTTTGGATCAAATTTTAGTTTTTGCCAAGAAAACTGTGTATTAACACACATCGCAAAATTAATGTTTTTGATCAAATTTTAGTTGTTACCCAGAAAACTGTGTATTAACACTCACATATCACAAAATTAATTATTTTGATCAAAATTTAGTTTTAGCTCAAAAAACTTTGTATTAACAATCACAAAATTAATCATTTTGATCAAATTTAGTTTTTGTATAGAAAACTGTGTATTAACACTTACAAAATTAAATTTTTTGATCAAATTTTAGTTTTTGCCTAGAAAATTGTGTATTAACACTCACACAATTAATCTTTTTGATCAAATTTCAGTTTTTGCCCAAAAAACTGTCTACTCACAACACAAAATTAATGTTTTCGATCAAATTTTAGTTTTCATCGTGAAAATTGTGTATTAACACTCACACATCACAAAATTAATGTTTTTGATCAAATTTTAGTTTTTACCCAGAAAACTATATATTAACACTCACACATCATAAAATTAATTTTTTTTATTAAATTTCAGTTTTTGCCTAGAAAACTGTGTATTAACACTCAGAAAATTAATGATTTTGATCAAATTTTAGTTTTTGCATAGCAAACTGTGTATTAACATTTACAAAATTAAAAGTTTTGATCAAATTTTAGTGTTTGCCTAGAAAACTGTGTATTAACACTTACACATCACAAAATTAATTTTTTTGATCAAATTTTAGTTTTTGCCCAGAAAATTGTACTAACACTCACACACTACAAAATTAATGTTTTTGATCAAATTTTAGTTTTTGCCTAGAAACTGTGTATTAACACTCACACATCACAAACTTAATTTGTTTTCATCAAATTTTAAGTTTTGCCTGAAAAACGATGTATTAAACACTCACAACAATCATATTTTTTTATCAAACTTTAATTTTTGCCCAGAAAACTGTGTATTAACACTTACACATCACAAAATTAATGTTTTTGGTAAAATTTTAGTTTTTACTCAGAAAACAGTGTATTAACACTCACAAAGTTTTTGATTAAATTTTAGCTTTTCCCAGAAAACTGCGTATTAACACTCACATCACAAAATTAATTTTTTGATCAAATTTCAGCTTTTGCCTAGAAAACAGTGCATTAACAACCCTCACAAAATTAATGGTTTTGATCAAATTTTAGTTTTTTCCTAGAAAATATTTTATTAACACTCACACATCACAAAACTAATTTCCTTTTATCAAATTTTTGTTTTTGCCTAGAAAATGGTGTATTAACATTCACAAAAATAATGTTCTTGAACAAATTTTAATTTTTTTCCCAGAATACTGTAGCCGTCATATTTTAGTGGAGAAGAAGAAGAGGATAGGCTTGCCAATCGATTATCTAGACAGTAAAAATGTAAGTCTCATTTTCTATATGATCAGCTTGAAACATTGTGGTTGTTTTCTGATTTGTGAAGTATGTTAAAATGCATGATTTATTCGTTTCATTTGTGTTTGATGATTCATGTATTCCAATTGTTTTTTCGTGATTTAAAATGTTTATGCTTGTTCTATGTGATTTCGATTTGAGTGATCTTCAATTTTATGGCTTTTGGAGCAAATTCTGGGGTACTATCCCTTGTCCCGTTGGCAGGTACCGGTCCACCGACTAGGTTGCCGACAGGGACCATTTTATTTATTAAAATACAGGTTCCTCACCCCGTTGGCAGGCACCAGTACACCGACCAGGCTACTGACAGGGGTATGTTTGAGGAAACACAAGTCGTTGGGAATGTTGTTCTGAACCAAACACGTGTAGTTTTGGTCTATTGGGATCAAAAGAAGGTCAGTGGGCTTGGACCCACCTGTGGGGGACCTACTTGAGTTTCCATGGCACACCCCATCCCTGCCGACCAGAATTGTAAGTTGGGGTTTTGACCCCCATTAGTCAGTAACCTTGGCTAGATTTTCTATGAACTTATTGATGATATCATAATACTTGATTTAGCTCAATATAAGTAGTGACGACATTCTTGTAACATGTGACGCATGTGTAGAATTGACTTATGATTGTGATATCTAGATAAGGTCTAATCGGAGATTTTAGTGGAATCTTCTTACTTATTATCCATGTGTATGGGCGCATGGATAGGTTCGGTAAGGAGGTACCACTGGAATTCTCTTACTTATCCTCATGTGTGTGCATGTGTGTAATTGTGTTATTAGTGATGAGCATGTTGTACGGGTGTTGCATGAGATATGCGTGACCCATCCATGCATTAGATGTGCATGAGGTTGTGAATGAGGATGTTGATAGTAAAGGGTCCAGGAGTGACCATCCATGCATTAGATATACATGAGGAACAAATATGAAAACATTTAGGGGAATTGAGCCCCGTGGGTTGAGAGTCCCGCAAATCCATGATGTACACATGGGAGGTAAGAGAGAAGTGTCCAGTTGCATTAAAATGGATGCCCAGTAAATTAATTTACTTTATAAGAGACTCTCGTCCAGCTGTAGTAAATTGAATGCCAAGGTAACTTGAAACCGGCTGATCATCGGTTTAAGAAATTGCATTAGTTAGCATTCATACTAGGTGTGTTGCATTACTTGCATTTGATCATCATTTTGCATTAGCATTCACTCATCTCATTATCCACTATGTTTTCTGTATTTCTTAATATTCTTCCCTTTTACTTGTTGTTTTTAATATTTATGTAATGATGTGGATAAAATGCTAATACTTGGGCCATGATGTAATATTTACGATCGTATCTCTCTCTCTCTTTTAACTATATCATATTATCGCTATATTTGGTTTGGGACTAACAATGTTCTTGAGGATTGGTAACAGATATGTCACTTACTAGGAATTCCAAGCTCACGCGACTTTTCATGTTGCAGGGTGACGTGTGATACGTGATGAAAAGGGATAAGGATAGACACTGTTCATACTTCATTTCAGTTTCTTCCCTTTTATGTTATGTGAACTACGTTTTACTTGAGTTGTAATGAGAATATGCCCTTTTCAGATTTTAGTTTATATTTGAGGCATGTGATTCCTCTGAAGTCAACATTTGTGTATTTGGTTTTATTTGACTTCCGCACTCTAAGGTTTTAGTGAAAGTAATCTTTATTGCTTTTAATTTTAATGATCTGCATTCCAGGGTTGGAACCCGAAGGTCTCACCTCGAGATCCATGCCACATATTAAAGTCCAAATGGGCCTAACTCATCCTCAAAACTTAACTCATGAGGAGAGGATTTCCCAGGATCAATGAACAACACATCTCAGCTATTGCTGAACGATGTAGGAAACTCAAACACTCCCCCACACGGGTGGGTCGGAATGAACCCAACCTATGGAGAATTGAAATGGGTGACGTACGAGGCTCTGATACCATATTAAAGACCAAATGGGCCTAAATCATCCTCAAAAGTTATCTCATGAGGAGAGAATTGCCCAGGATCATTGAACAACACATCTCAGTTATTGCTGAACGATGTGGGACACTCAACACGCCCCTGCATGGGTCGGTCAGAATGAGCCCGACCCGTGGAGAATTGAAATGGGTGAGGTACGAGGCTATGATACCATATTAAAGTCCAAATGGGCCTAACTCATCCTCAAAAGTTAACTCATGAGGAGTGGATCTCCTAAGATTAATGAACAACACATCTCAGCTATTTCCGAACGATGTGGGACACTCAACACCGTCTGCATAGGGATTTGTGCCACAGGTTTTTGGGTGTAACAAATTTATTCTGGAAGGAGATTCACAGCTAGTCATTGGCCGGATCAACAACGATAACAAACCTCCATGGACCATTGAGTCACTCATACACAATTGCAGGAAGCTTAAAGGTTTTTCAGAACTGTAAAGCTCAACATGTTGTAGTGGATGGTTTTGTGAGTAGTCACCAAGACTAAAAGTATTGACCGACGGGAACCTAAATCAACAAGTGACCGTATCCCGTCTCTAGAAGAATGGAAGAGTAAGACTAAGTGACCGTCTCGCACGGGTCGAACCTGGCCAAGGAAAATAGCGGGTCAAGGTGTTAGAGATTCTCCAACCCCTAGGGCTCTAATTTAGATTATGACTGAACCTTTTGCAAGCGCCTAAGTACCCAAACAGGGATCATCAAGTCAGATGTAATTCAAGTTCTGGGAATTTCGTCAGAGGTCTTCCTTTTCCGTGATTTCTCATCCTTTTCGAATGTGAGAAGTGAGCCAGTATTTATAGTCTTTGGAAGAAAAGTTAACTGCAGTTAAAATTCCCTGCCCACTGTTTCTAACGATGTTAAAATTCCCAGTCTCTTAGGTGAACCAATCACAAGTCAGTTTGATGAATTACAGGTTTGTCATTGAAAATCGTAACACAACATGTAGTTCATGATATGTCAAGAGATTGGCGAGTCCCCCTGTATGTCACGCTTTTGACGCCTCGATTTGGGCGTTGGTAATCAATATGAATAAATGATAATGAAAGTTGTTTAGTCTTGGCGTCATCGAGACTGTTTAGTCTTGGCGCCATTGAGACTATTAGTCTTAGTACTTTCGAGTTCTTCGAACCTTAGCACCTTCGAGACTGTTTGACCTTCTACGTCGTCGAGGTTCCCTCTACATGGAGAGGCATGTATCATCTTCTACGACATCATCGAGCATCACTTTAGACAGAGGCGGTCTCGCCTATGAGTCATCAAGCATCGCTCTAGATGGAGGTGGTATCACCTACAACATCATCGAGCATCGCTCTAGACGGAGATAGTATCACCTTCAACATCGTTGAGCCTCGCTCTAGACGGAGGTAGTATGTCATTCAACGTCGTTGTGCCTTGCTCTAGATGGAGGTAGTATTGCCTTCAACGTCGTTGAGCCTCGCTCTAGATGGAGATAGTATTGCCTTCAACGTCGTTGAGCCTCGATCTAGACGAAGGAAGTATCGCCTTCAACGTCGTTGAGCCTCACTTTAGAAGGAGGTAGTATTGCCTTCAACATCGTTGAGCATCGCTCTAGACGGAGGTAGTATCACCGTCAACGTCGCTAAGCCTCACTCTAGACGGAGGTAGTATTGCCTTCAACGTCGTTAAGCCTCGTTCTAGAGGTAGTATTGACTTCAAAGCTGTTAAGCCTCACTCTAGAAGGAGGTAGTATCGCCTTCAACGTCGTTGAACATCGCTCTAGACAGATGTATGTAATCATAGAAACTATTGGCATCCTATGTAAAGGGGTCTGGCATCCCGCTTTGAAGTACCTGTTGATATTAGCTTCATTGCATATTCATTGTGTAGTGTTGTTCATCTTGTGATTTATGTTATAAAGGGTCATCATGGTAGCGCACTACTTCCTCCTTATATCTATGTCTCGGCTGTACCTTCCTTGAACCGGTTCCTCGAATTGACCAAGGTTCTTCCTTAAGAAGTTCCCGAGGGTTATACCCCTAGGTATCTGTGGGGATCTTGCTACATGTCGGTCATAGTCCTAACACGTGGCGGTCTGTTACTGGGTTATTTTCCGTTACCATTTCTCATATCTACATTTCAGTCCACTGACCACGACGATTATCTTCAAGATATTGGCATGGTCGTGGTATATTTCGACTAAATTTTTCACTACGTGCCGATCTCTTCCCTTGAGCATTGGCGCGGCGTGGAGACGTATCTCTTAATCGGCATCCTGTCGTGGAGTATTGGCATTCTAGCATAGAGTATAGAGACACATCTCTTAGTCGGCATCTCGCCATGGAGTACTGACATCCCGCCATGAAGTATAGAGACGCATCTCTTAATCAGCATCCCGTCGTGGAAGTTTGGCATCCCGCCATAGAGTATAGAGATGCATCTCTTTAGTCGGCATCCCACCGTGGAGTATTGGCATCCTGCCATAGAGTAAAGAGACGCATCTTTTAGTCAGCATCCCACCGTGGAGTATTGGCATCCTGCCATGGAGTATAGAGACGCATCTCTTTAGTCGGCATCCCCCTGGGGAATATTGGCATCTCGCCTTGGAGTATTGGCATCTTGCCATGGAGAATAGAAACGCATCTCTTAATCGGCATCCTATCTTGGAGTATTGTCATCCTGCCATGGAGTATATAGACGCATCTCTTAGTCGGCATCCCGCCATGGAGTATACGCATGGTCATGTGGTAATATGATGGTTATCATCGGCGTATGTTGTTTGTCGTCAACACCAATCCCCTGGTACTGTGATCTGTTTTTGCCCTTCCCCTTTTTGTTTTTGGGCTTTGGTACATGTACTAGTCTGCACGGAACTTGATAACAATAAATCATAATCGTAGTGTTTGGTGCCACCTCATACGCAGGATGGAGGTTGCCTTTGACGCCCCATGCTCTTGGGGTCTGGTGCTAGTAGTATCAGTCCCCACAGGATCTAGTAATAATTATTTAAGTTAGTAAATAAATAGTAATTCATTTTCCGCGCCACCTCACTTGCAAGCGGGGGCTACCTTTGACGTCCCCTGCTCTTGGGGTCTGGTGCTAGTAGTATCAGTTTGACAGGATTGATACGGTAATATCAGTTTGATAGGACTAATACCAGTAGTATCAATTTAATAGGATCGATACCAGTAGCATCAGTTTAACAGGACTGATACCATTTCTTTTTTAGGGGCTATGGTCACGCAGTTATGGCATGATGTCATTGCCTAAAAAAATATTTTTCCCTATAGTCGCGTGCTTATGGCATGTCGTCATGATGACATCATTGCCCAAAAACAAACTTGCGCTATAGTCGCGTGCTTATGGCATTACGCTAAAAAAATTGCGCAATAGGCACGCTCTTATAGCATAACGTCATGGACAACGTTTTTTTTTTTTTTTGCCTTATGCGTGCGCCTACACCATGACGTCATGGATTTTTTTTTTGGGGAGCGGCTATGGTCGAGCGCTTATGGCATGACGCCATTGCCCAAAAAAAATTGCACTATAATTGCACACTTATGGCATGATATCATGATGATTTCATTGTCTAAAAAAGATTTGCACTATAGTTGTGTGCTTATGGCATGACGTCATGATGACTCATTGCCTAAAAAAATTTCACCGTAGTCACGCGCTTATGGCATGACGCTAAAACAATTTGTGCCATAGGCACGCGCTTATGGAATGACGTCATCATGATGTCATGTACTATTTTTTTCTTTTTTGCCTTAGGTGTGCGTCTATACCATGACATCATGATGATGTCAACGATTTTTTATTTTTTTTTGGGGGGGGGGGGGGGGGGG
>JAUPMG010284701.1:5511-18056 GCA_031762675.1 Pachysandra terminalis | reverse complement strand
TTTGACAAAACTGAACACTGTGTTTTGGAAGGATCTAGATCATCAGACAATTGCTATATGTTGTTGCACTCACACACATGTCACAAATCCTCTTTTGATGAAATAGAATTATGGCATCAAAAGCTTGGTCATTTAAATTATAAAAATCTGACAAAAATTATGAATACAGGTGCTGTTCGTGGAGTCCCCAACCTTGGAAAGACGCAACCAGGAGTCTGTGGACCTTGTCAGCTCGGCAACCAAATAAAAAGAACTCACAAAGTGTTGTAACAGATTACTACAACAAAGGTGCTGGAGTTACTTCACATGGACCTCATAGGACTAATACAGGCTGAAAGCACAACTGGTAAGAGGTATATCTTTGTCTCTGTGGATGATCTTTCAAGGTTTATTTGGGTGGATTTTATCAGAGAAAAATCAGATACTTTTGAGATTTTCAAAAATTTGTGCATTAAACTGAAAAATGAAAAGGAGTGCAACATTGGAAAAATAGTAAGAATTAGGAGTAATCATGGTAAAGAATTTGAAAATTCTGTTTTTACTAACTTTTGCAATGAGCATGGCATAGCCCATGAGTTTTCTGCATTAAAAACACCTCAGCAGAATGGTGTTGTTGAAAGAAAGAATAAGACTCTTCAAGAGATGGCTCGAGTAATGCTTAATTCTAAAAGACTCACTTTAAGACTATGGGCAGAGGCTATCAACACTGCATGTTACACTATTAACAGTGTCTATCTTAGACCAGGTACAACTAAAACTCCCTATGAAATCTGGAAAGTTAAGAAACCTAACTTGAGTTATTTCCATGTATTTGGTTGTATCTGCTACATACTCAATGACCGTGACCAGCTAGGTAAGTTTGAAGCTAAGAGTGATGAAGGAGTATCTATTGGATATTCCAATAATAGTCGGGCGTATCGGGTTTACAATATGAGAACTTAGACTATTGTGGAATATGCTAATATTGTGATTGATGATTATAAGGATTTTGCAGATCTTTCCAAGGAAGAAACTATAATCAGCTTCACTGAGGAAGCTGAAGAACAGGAAACACAGGAAGGAGGTTTGTTACCTGAGAAAGTTGCTGCTAGCAATAATGCTGGAGATCTGTTACATGAGAAAGCTGCTGCTGGCAATGATATTGCTGAAGATGTTGCAACAACTTCTGCAACAGAACCAGCAAATACAGTGAATAAAATATTCAACATTGCTGATCCAATCAGAAGAGGACCAACATCTAGGGTTCAGAAAAACCATCCCACTGATGAGATCATTGGAAATATTGACGATGGGAGGCGTACAAGAGACAGGCCGATAGTGAATTACCGAGATATGGTCAGGTATGTATGTTTCACCTCTCAAATTGAACCAAAAAATGTTAAAGAAGCATTACTTGATGAATATTGGGTAAGTGCTATGCAAGAGGAGCTGGAACAGTTTGTGAGGAATGATGTGTGGACTCTAGATCCTAGACCTAAAGATTCCAATGTTATTGGTACCAAATGGATTTTCAAAAATAAATCTGATGAATTTGGTAACATTACCAGGAATAAGGCTAGGTTAGTTGCTTAAGGGTACCCCCAAATAGAAGGCACTGATTTTGATGAGACCTTTGCACCCGTAGCTAGGCTTGAATCAATTAGGTTGCTTTTAGCCATAGCTTTCTTGTTAGGGTTCAAATTGTACCAGATGGATGTTAAAAGTGCCTTCCTAAATGGGATATTGAATGAGGAGGTTTTTGTAGAGCAACCTAAGGGTTTTGAAGATCCTCACAACCCCAATCATGTGTATAGATTGAAATAAAGGCTTTATATGGGTTGAAACAAGCTCCTAGAGCTTGGTATGAGAGATTGACAAATTTTCTTATTGAAAATGGCTTCAAAAGAGGGGAAGTGGATAAAACACTGTTCATTAGGAGGTTCAAAACAGGAATTATTATTGCTTAAATTTATGTTGATGATATTGTTTTTGGTTCTACCTCTCAAGGCAAGATAGATGAATTTGTGAGTCAGATGAAAAAGGAGTTTGAGATGAGCATGGTTGGTGAACTGAATTATTTTTTATGATTGCAAGTTAAGCAACTTGTGGATGGAATTTTTATCTGTCAAAGCAAGTATGCCCAAAGCCAAGTGAAGAAATTTGGTTTAGAGAATACCAAACACTCGAGAACACCCATAGGAACAAATGTGAAATTAAATAAAGATGAGAGTGGTACCTCTATTGATCCTAGTTTGTATAGGAGTATGATTGGGATTCTCTTTTACTTAACTTCTAGTAGACTTGACATTTGTTTTAGTGCAGTCTTTGTGCTAGATACTAGTCAAATCCGAAAGAGTCACACTTAGCTGCTGTTAAAAGGATCATCAGATATGTTAGTGGGACTGCTGATTATGTATTGTGATATTCTAATGACACTAATTCAAGTCTTGCAGGTTTTAGTGATGTAGAGTGGGCAGGTAATGCAGATGATAAGAAGAGCACTACTGAAGGGTGTTTCTTTCTCGGAAACAACATAGTGTCTTGGTACAGCAATAAGTAAAACTCAATTTCTCTGTCAACAGCTGAGTCTGAATACATTGCTGCTGGAAGTTGTTGCACCCAATTGTTATGGATGAAACAGATGCTTGAGGACTATGGTATTTTACAAGACAGTTTGACTATTTATTGTGACAACACTAGTGCCATAAATATCTCAAAAAATCTTGTTCAACACTCTAGGGCTAAGCACATTGACATAAGGCATCATTTCATTAGAGAGTTGGTTGAAAACAAAACCTTTGTTCTATGTTGCAACAGAGAAACAACTTGCAGATATTTTTACCAAAGCTCTTGACTCATTGAGCTTTGATTCCTTGAGAAAAACATTAGGGATCTGCACAATGTAACCTTGATCATTACTTCTGCATTCACGCTTAGGAATTATACCCATGATTTGGTTTGTTTTTCATATTCACAATCTTTGAATTTTAACATTCAAATCTAAAACTATTTCTTGGAGTAAAATTGATTGTAGATGAGAGCCAAAATATTTGAGCACAATGCAATAAGCATTTTGGACTGAACACTTGAAATTAGTACAACTTCAGTTAAGAAAAACTCTTGAATGATCTTGTTGATTTTTTTTGATTCATATATGTGTTATTTAAACAAAAAAAAGGTGGTTTTCTTCAGAAAAAGCTACCTACACTATTGTGTGAAGCTATCCATGAGTAATCTGGGCCTATGTATCCCCAATATGTAGAGGAAGATTTACCGTGAGAAAAGAGCTACCTTAGTGATAGAGTGACAGCTACTGAATTGAAAAAAAAAATTAATATTAATATTATATATATTGATCAAAGGAATTTTTAACAGATATTTCAACAGTGGATTTGAAACAGAAAGTTGGAAATATTGATAGATTCATAAAGAATGTTGTATGCTCAGCACACACACTTGGTTCAAAATCCTAATCAATCTAAGTTTGTCCTTGAGAAATTCTAGTTCACATGTTAATTTTTGCATATTATTAAGGTGAAAAATCACTAGTCTGTGTAGAATGCCCACATTCATTTTTTTAGTATCTCTTTTAAGCTGGGTTTATCTTATCTGTTATGTTGCTAACTATGTTGCAACATATTCCATGGACTTCTTGTCTTGTCAGTTAATCCTAACTGATTTTTGAAAATAAGTGATGCCTCATCTTTGGGGTTTGTTTATCAGGGTTTTATTGGGTTTTTTTTAAATATGGTTGGGCTTAAATCCCTAAATCCCTCTCTATAACCAAACGCCCTCTTCATTGTCTTTTCCTTCTCATTTCTCTTTGGTGATTCAAAACCCTAACCCCCAAATCAGTATCTAGCAATCCTTGGGGGTGTATTTTTTTGAATCTCATAGGGTTTTTTTCAAGATGGTGAGCATGAGGAACTTGTGTGGTGGTTTGTCCGCCAGATTCACTAGGAAAGAAAAGGGGGTGGCATCTTCTTCCTCCAGCAGCAGGCCAAACGACGTAAGGGATCGTCTGCAGCGTCTCACTTTTCTCTACATGGCATTACTATTCCAGCAATTTCAGACCCTAGGCTTGGGAAAGCATCTGGAACTGTTCCTTCTCCATCACAAGCTCCAAAACCGGGGTTCCTCTCATGGTATCCATCTCGTCCTCCTACAAAGATTCAGGTTCCTTTGCATAAAACCCCAAGCTCCAAATTTGCATGCTCGAGTGGAGAAGACTCAGTTTTGGATTATGTATGTGAAGTATCTCCATAGGACACCACGTCCAAGGGAAAGGCACCATCTTCAAGGGCTGATTCAAAGACTGATAAGGGGTCTGCGGCTAAGGGCAAGACTTCACCTTCCCAAAATGAGATGCAGACTGATCAGAGGCCAAGGCCCTCTCAACATGCAAATCCCGGGTATGTGTTATCTGAGGCTCGATCTCCCAAATTTCATACTAATTCAAACAAGAATTATTGGGATTTCGTATCAAAGAGAAAACTACACTCTGAGAGTGTGATTCACATACCAGATCATGAAAAATTGGGGATTGTTGATCTCCTTAAAGAAAGAGGACTGTTTGGGTCTGTTTCTAAGGAAAAAGGCTATGTCAAGAATATTTTGTATGAATTCTATGCCAATTTTCATAGTGATATCATTATCCCTTCCTCTTCCCGGTTCTGCAAAGTGTTTGTCCGAAGTCATATCTTTGAGTTCTCACCGGCACTCATTAGTGAGTTCTTTGGTTTTCCTTCCCATTTTTTGGATAAAGCTAGAGAGTTGGATCAAGACCTCAATATGGATGTTGTTATTGGTGAGTTAACAAATAATGGTCTTATCAAATGGCCGGACTCCAATTCCTTCTTATCTACAGATTTAAGTGTGAAAGACTCTGTTCTGCACAAGATTTCTTTGGAAAATTGGCTTCCCAGTCTTCACTCTACTTCTGTCTCCCGTGATTTACCCTATTTACTCTTTATGGTTGGTACCGGTCTAGAGTTTGACCTTGGGAAGCATATGTTTGAAGTTATAGTCAGCCATGCAGCTGCTGAAACCACTTATGGGATTCTTCCCTTTCCCTCTTTAATCTTTGAGATACTGATGTCTCAGAAAATGATTAAAGAACATACTAAAGTAGTGGAGACATCTAGAAAACCCTTGAAAGTCTCTCATAAGTTGCTTGCAGGAAGACACATCTTTGATGTTCAGGGGGAAGGAAAAGGTCAAGCTACTGTCCCAGATATTGGATCTTCTTCAGCATCCACACCTGCAGATGCTTTTACTCTATAGATGCGTCACTTTTTGGAGTCTGAACTAAAGGAGGTCAAGGCAAATTTGCAATTACTTTCTTAGAAAGAAAAGAGGATTGAGGCCTTGCTTGCTCAATTCGGCCCTTCTCACTCTATGCCTGCTCCTCTTTCGGCAGTTGCATCTGATACTTCGTCTTCGTCTCATAGTGACAGCTTCTAGTGCTTCTCTTCAGCTTTTTGTCTTTGGCAAATTTTTTGCCAAAAAGGGGGAGTATACTTTATCTTTACTTTATCTTCTTGTCTTTGTTTACTGTTTGTTTGTTTGCTGACTTGCCCCTTTTTTACTTTGGCAAAGTTGATGTTCTGATGTTGTATGAATCTCTGAGATTTAGTACTTCTTGAATATTGCTAACAAACTACTTTTGGTATTTAAAAGTCGGTCTTTCATTGAATATTGTCTTTTACTGACTTTCTAAATATTTGATGTTTGCTGGTTTTTTTTGAAAGCTATCGTGTTCTCGATTACATTGAAGAATTTCTAGTTTCATAATTTGCCAAAAAATGCCAAAGGGGGAGATTGTTAAGTTTGTTTGGCATTCATGGCAATATTAGTCAAGTTCAAAGTAATCCAAGATTCAAGAGGTTTCTAATTCAAAATTCAAAGATTCCGTCTCTAATTGGTTTTGGAGAGAAGTCTGGATTTTACTGATAAGTATCTACAGCTGGCCACTTGTTAAGAATAAAGAAAGCCTTATAATTAAGTTGGACTTATTCTCAACCTAATTAGATTAGTTTTTAGTTTTCCAAATAAAAGGAAATTTAGATTGATTGAGGAGTTACTGGTTTTGGGTTGGGGACTTTGATTTGATTTAATTGAAGATATGGAAGTTGCTTCAAAAGGTTAGAGGAGTTTCTAAAATAGGGGAATAAGATTCTGTTTTTGAAAAACAGAATACAATTTCACGATTTGTAACGGATTTGTTTTGCCGGTCTATATGAATCATTGATTAGATGTTAATCGTTCAACTCCTCTGGTGTTCAATATCATAACCTTGAGTTATTCATATTGTTTTGTTCTTCGGGAGAAGAACTTGAAGTCTTCGGGAGAGGACAATCTGCAGTTTGATGGGAGTTCAATTATGCAGACATTGAAGACAAGCGGTGCTCGTTGAACCGATTCAAGAAGATGATTCAACACAGTGGCGACAGAGATCAAGAGGGAGTCTTTATTTTATGTAAGTCCGATTGGTGTTTGTAATCTTTATATCTTAGTGGATCGTTCAATAATTGGGTGTGGCCCCGAGGAGTAGAGTTAAACCGAACCTCGTAAAAATTGCCTGTGTCGTTTACTTTATTATGCTTACAATCGTTCAAGTAACATGATAACAATTTAAATTGGTTAAAATTGTTAAAACCGGATCTAACAAGTTTACAACACCTAAACATGATAGGTCGGAGAAATTAGAATAGGTTTCAAGCGAAATAAAAATCTCTTTTTAAAGACCCAGATTTTCCTTCTCGATTGACCTAGAGACTGTTCGGTCGGCCCAACATACTTTCTCGGTCGATTGAACAAATCCCCCGGTTCATCGAGTAGCGAAAGATAGTAGCATATAGAGATACTATATTTTAAAACCAGAGCATGTCCGATCGGTCGGAGGACCAACCGGACCCTCCTCTGTCGATTGATGAACAAGAATCTCTGGTTGCCTGAACGACCTAGAAAATTCATAACTAATTTAAATGATTTATTTTGAATTCTGAATAAATTTGTGCCCTTTTATATAATATGTTAGAGTATTGTGACATGATTAAATAATGTTTATTTGAAATTGTTTAACTTCCTAGATGGATTTTGCATATTAGGGATTAAAAGTAGTATCAAAGTTCTATTGTATTGGTGAGGATTATGCATTATGACCTAACGTCTAGTTTGTTTTTGATCTGATTAATAAAAAATTAATGTGTTACTGTTTAGTCCTAGATAATGATGCAAAACCAACAATGTATGTGTATATGAGATGTTGGTGATGACAGGTTTGTAAAAGACCAAATATATTAGAACAAAGTGACTGCTAATACATAAGAACCAATACAACCAGCCTTCCAGAGAAATAGGTAGGGAGAGCCTGTCTCAAGACAGCCTAAACCGTTGCGCAGCCATTTTGCCAAGAGCGTTCCTTCTCAAACGTCACTTGTGAATAAGACAAAGAGAAGAGACAATGGGGAAAGAGAATATTGCAATAAATGAAAGGTTAGTTCGAATGCATATCTCAGAGCAGGAAAACCACACAAGAAATTCGAATGACTGACTATCCCCTTTCTCTCTTAGAGCTTTAACTCACTGTTGTCTTTTACCTCTTAAATTCTCAGATTTTGAACTTTCAGTCCTTGTTTTAATGGAAGATACGTTCTGCTATTTATAGGGAATTTAGCCTCTCAGAATATGACAAATGTCACTCAGTCAAGTGTCCAAAGAGGATATTATAAATACCCCAATGTATTAAACATATCCCAAATGCCACGTGTTTCTCAACACGCCTAAGTTATTTCCAGAAAAAAAGAGATGAGTCATTCAATTCTTCTAAACTTGCTCTGTGATAGTTTGCTTCAGACCTTAAGGAACACGTATTGAATGACACGTGTTGCATGCAAAAGATCTAAAAGCAACGACACCATTCTTCCCGTCATTCCAGATAAAACAAAACCCCCTTTAGATAAGTCATACAACAGATATTATAAGTAGCTGAGGTTTTATCATGTGTTGTCCATTCTGAGAAATCCGCCTCAATCAACTTTAAGAAGTGACTTCAATGTCATAAATACCTTTATGAATTCGTATATTTTGAAGGAACTCCCTTTGGCAGCTATTTTCCTTCTAAGGAAGTCAAACATAATTGTTTACTTACAAGGTGACATATGTATTCTCGAATTACCTATATAGAGAACTCGAATTGAGTTTCTCATAAGGGAACTCGTTTTCATGATCAAGAAGAGTTTATCTTCAAATCCTTTAAGGTTCATAGCTACAGTAACCAATTGAGTGCCTTCTACTTAAATGAAATCAGAAGTAAATATGTTCCCTTGTGAATTCCTTCAAAGTAGAGTGAGAAGACGTTACTCAAAGTTCGTAGGAAACCTATTTTCAGGAAATACTTATAGAGATAGCGTGAATTTGACTTCTGAAGCCTTTTCCACTGAGGATTTTCTTTTAGAAGTGAAATATATCCAAAATATAACTCGAAGTCAATTCATAATAATGAAAAAGAGTGACTTTGAGTCCTAGTTTGTAATTTGGATGCATTAAAGAGTGCATTCGAGGGGGTAAACCCAAATCTTTGTTCTTCGAGGAGGACAAAACCCTTAGTCTTTTTGAGGGTGACAGGCCCTTTTACGAATTGACCATCTCAGGGTGGTTAGCCTCGAATTCGCCTCAGAAGGAAGAAATAATCTTCCTTCGAATTTGCCTTTAGCAAAAGGGAATGTACCTCCTTCGAATTTACCATTTGGAAGTGGTTAGCCTTTGAGTTCACCATCTGGAGGTGGTTAGCATTCGAATTCACCATTTGGAGGTGGTTGGCTTTCGAGTTCGCCTTCGAATTCGCTTTAGCATGAGAAAATATACCTGCTTCTTGATCCTCTCAAGACAAAGCATAATTAGTGGTCCTTCGAAGTCTATGGATACGATCTAAGAATGACTTCTGAGTTAGAAGGCATAAAAAGTTCCTTCGGAGATCTTTCCTTCGAAGATCTTTTTTCAAGTGAAGTACCTTTGAAATGTAAAGGTAATGCAATAAAATCACTCGAAGTTTGTTCTAGAGAATGAGTAGATGTGACTTCGAGGTTTTATTTGAACTTTCCTGTATTTGAGTAGTCCATTAGGGGTAGCATACCCCTGTATATGTCCTTCGAGAGGAATAAGGTCCTTTAGAAGGAAAGGAGAAATCCTTATTCCTTCGAGCGTTCATAAGACAGTATGCCGGACGAACACAAGTCCTTATCCTTTTGAATATTTCAAAAAGGGAAGTTAGCTTGTGTTTGTTAAGTTTGGGACACATGTCATTCTCCCACAAGCTGGAATTCAAAAATGTTGCTTCTCCGAGAAGCTTTCCTTTTTGGTGATAAGGACGGTCAAATATCTGTAAGCCGCTTCAAATATCACCTTGTTACCAAACGGTCTAATACCGTAGAGCAGCTGTTGACAGCTGACACGTAGGAGACAATTGTTTTGCAGTAACAATTTTATTGAATGATTCAGTGTATGCGGCTATACCCAGAAAATGTGCACACATGCTTTTAAGATAGTGCCACGTGTCTAGTGGGATTAATTAGCTTGCCTGATCACCAATAGCCCCCTGGTCTCAGGTTTCCTATGCTAAAGAGGAAAGCATGAGATCGTACCTTGAGCATAGCGGGCATTAAATGCGTGTCCTTCGAGGAAGTGTGTTTTAAATGCAGCTATCATGCGTTGCAGATGCAGTGATTTCTTTCTTGGGATCATGTGAACCGCCAAAAGTGCCGTTTCAATTTCTACAACGAAAACCGCCTCTCTATTTATTTGAAGCTCGTTGAAGAAGAAAGGTTCCTGCAACCTGAGATTTGAATCCTCTGAGTTTTCTTTGAGTTTCTCTTGCTTTCTCAAGCTTTCTTCCTTGCTTTCTTGTCTTCTTCTTCCTTTTCTTACTACCGAAATGGCGTCCAAAAAGGGTACTACCAGCAAGAAGACAAGCACCAAGTTTGAACTCTCCACAAATCCGTTCTGGGTTGTGGTCAAGCGCCAGGAACCCTCTGAGGCTATTCAGAGTGGAGAAGAACTGCTCTGTCCCTACGAGGAGACGTTGTGGACCAATGTCGAACTTCCTCTCTTGAGTTAAGCACCGGTGTTCCAGTCATAGAAGAAGGACTACCCCTTGTCTGAAATTGGATTCAGATCCCATTTCAACCTTCCTCCTGGCTGGCTGGAGTGGGTGACCCATATCATGGAGAATGCGGACTGCCTGAAGCTGTTGGATGCTGTCAGAGTGGTGGAGGCCATCCGTGTCTATACGGGTGATTACCACATGGACTATGAGGCTTTGAAGGAATTTGTCCTCTGTTGGGAGCCGAAGGACCACATTTTTGTGACCGCCTTTGGGAAGGTCACCATCACCCTGGAAGATGTAGCCATGCTGCGCTACCTTCCAGTCTTGGGAGAGGAGAATCCGGGAGCCGTCACCCTGACTGCGGAGGAGGGGATCGATTTGGACATGCTGAAGGCATATTCGAAGGAGACTCTGAGGAAGTCCAAGTTGAAGGGGAAGACTGCTGGAAAGAGCATGAAGTACTCTTTCAACGGCTGGATACGGTACTTCTGGTATGAGGAGGAGACCCCTAAAGCCACCAGTGCCTTCATCAAGCGGTACTAGGGTGAAGGCCGGGACAACCCGATTCATCTGGAGGGCTTCGTCGTGTTCTGGCTAGCGAGGTTCGTCTTTGAAGGATACCTGGTGGACAAGGTCATGGATTGGGTATTCCCCCTAGCTGTGAAGATCGCAAGGGGAGTTTGAATTCCCCTTGCTCCACTGTTCCTGGGATCACAGTATGAGCACCTAGATCTACTGTGTGAGGACATGGCGTGAAGCCGGGGAAGGAGGTTGGTGGAGACATTGGTGGGTGCCAACTTCCACCAACAGTTCTTGTGGGAGAGGTATCCTAGATATGCCTCCCAAGACTTCTCAATGGTGGAGAAGCATCTCCTCACCATGGGCTTGGATTCTGCCCCGCGAGCCCTGATCTGATCAGGGTTTCACCCAAAGCGCAACGTTCGGCTGCGTCAAGTGATCGATGTTGCAGCTGAGTTCGAGTATCGCTCGTTTCGCAGTGGAGGGATCAGAATGCTACAGCCCTATGGGGTAACGGTGGAAGGAGAAACTCTGAGGAGTAGCATCGGCTGGATCCTCCTATCGCCGGAGGAGAGAGCTTTTCTGGTGATAGTCCACCCGAGCTACTTGATCAGTTTGGCGAGGGATTACGGGAGCAACTACCCCGTCTACAACCCTCACCTGGTACTTAGACAGTTCGGAATGGATCCGATTGCTCCTCCTTGCAACGTGGAGTCCATGCCGACCACTATGCTGAATGAGGAGGTCGTGGGACAAAGGTTCTCACAGACATACGGCTATCTGGGGTTGATAACCGGTTTCAAGGCCACTCCTGCTGCCCTAGAGAGATACGACAGGGTCTCTGGTTGGTGGTTGGAATACTGGTACAAAGTCCTACACCACCTAGACACCTTCTGCAATGGTGATGATGTGCCTTCGAAGGCTGACCTCAGAGGACCTAAGGAGTAGAGGCTGAAGAGGGCAAAGGAGAATCATCCCATCCGTTCACACCGGTGATGGCCACCCTACAATTCATGAGATTTTAGGACATCTCATGATCCTGGATATCTATGAAGGAAGAGAAGAGGGTGAAGAAGAAGCTGTTGAAGACTCTGACAAGCCCCCTGCCAGCCTGCTAGAAGCACCTGAGGAGAGGGCAGAAGAGGAGGAAGAGGAGGAAGACAATGTTTCCCTTGGGGACCTCCTAATTCACAAGAGGTCTAAGAGTGCCAAAGTGCCCTGGCTCCCTCTTATGCCAAGGGCGGCCCTTCCTATGGCTCACATCTCCTTCGAACAGAGTCCAGAAGGAATCCTTCCAGCAGGTCCTAGGGTCCCAAGTCTTGCCCAGGAGCAACATCGTCCTCATGGGCTACACACCAGGGTGAAGTCAACTGCTGCTCGCACCCTGAAGGTAAAAACTTGTAGAATTTTTTCCTTCTGTCTTGATTTCTCCTACAATTGCCTCTGACTTGCTTCGCTTGCTCTTGTAACAGATGTCTGCTGGAGGAGTAGGGGAAGTGCTGGAGATCAGTGACTCTTCAGTCCTATCTCTTACAAAGGGACCCAGAGGGCAGAGATCCCGGGTATTAGTTGGGATCTCGAGAGAGGGGGAGCTGCACCTGGAACCCCTACCAGTAGCAGGGTTCCCCCTACTAGGGAGTCACTCTCTTCTGGTACTCCAACTAGCAGGGCGCTCCTCCTGCTGGTTCTCCAACCAGCAAGGTGCCTCCTCCTGCTGGTACTTCCTCCAGCAGGGTTCCTCCTCCTCAACAGGAGGCTGATGGAGTTGGAAGTTCCATACTTCCTTCCCCACTCTTCGAGGGCTCTTCTTCTGGTAAGAATCTTCCTTCCCTTGTAAAAATTTGCTATTTGAAATGCTTTCCTTCTACTGACTTGTGTGCTCTTGCTATTGCAGCTGCTGCAGAAGAAGAAAAAGTTGGGGGGGGGGGGGGGGGGGGGGTAG
>JAUPMG010284690.1:7402-18057 GCA_031762675.1 Pachysandra terminalis | reverse complement strand
TCGATTTCGATCTCAGTCATACGACCCGGTCCGGTCTAGTCCGGTCCGACCTGGATAACACAAAAGAAGAATTACAATTCTGCCCTTAAAAATATACAGGGTATTACATGTGGAGTGTAGGGATTTGCTAGATTTCTCTCCGGTGGTGCTCTACCTTGTCTGGTCTGCTGCCATTTCCTGTGGGTGGTGCCTCAAATGCAAAAATTGTATTGCTTGTTTCTGATCTGCTGGCCCTGTATATCTGTGGTACTGGTGCTGTTGATTAACCCCTATCTTATTGGCAGTTATGGTACATTGCTGATCTGCTGTTGCTGTTGTTTTGCTTTTGCTCGTCTATTATCTGGGTGTTAATGTTGAACCGGATTACAAATCAAAATTGGTTTTCTGGATTTAGTACTGACTTGGTTTTATATTTGTGTTGCTGGTGCTAGGATCTATTATGCCAATAGTATGCTATATGAGCAGTGCTAAATCAGTAAGAATTTTTATGGGTTTATCGAGTGATTTTATGACATTCGAGTTGGCATTTTTCAAGTACTCAACATTATATCAAATAATTTAGTAAGCCACAATACACCGATCTCTCTCATGCACTTTCACAGTTCAATTGGAATACCATCTGGTCTTAAAGCATTTCCTATTTTCATCTTAGCTAAAGATTCCTTCATTTCACGGACCATAATCCTACAAAATATTAGTGTTCTCTCATCCCTCCAATATCCATATCTTCACCTAAAACAAAGCTCTTCGTACCTCCACCATTTTTTAATTTTTGTAAATAACCTTTCCATCTTTCATGCACTATCAATTATTCAAATAATAAAGATCTGTCAACCAAGAACTTATGGAACTGCTTATGCAAAATGTTTTGGAGATATAACTTTTCCGACAAGGTTGTGTTGAGTGTTGTACAAATATCTTTTTTGTGCATTTTTACAATATTTTTTCCTTTCACAATAAGAGTATATTCCTTATCATTGTTTTTAATCTTTGTCATTCTAAATTTAGCAAAAACTAATTTGCTTACCTTTTCTTGTTTTGGCTACAAAGGAATTATATCTTACACTCTTACATGGATTTCTTGCAGTTGCTTTCTTGTCCTTTACAATTGACGTGTTTCCAAATTGATTTTATATTTATATACATGACTTGTTTCCTGTTATTCTTGGAGATATAGATATTGGCGTTGTTGGATCCTATGATGCATAGCAGAATCAAGTACAGTTTTTGGTCTAATTCTTTACAGAATATTTATTGAAGATTATGGTGACATTCCTGGGCTGGATATTATCTTTCTCCTTGGTGGCTCTATCATACATCTTAAGATACACTTGAAAGACTATTGTATGCATTATTTGGTACAGATTTGCCTTTTTTTTTTTTTTTTTTTGAAATTTTAAATCCCTTTTCTCATTGCTTAGTTCATCTTATAAGTGTGAATATAGAAAACCAGACATGGAAGCATCCAAGCATGGGGAACAATTTGGATTAGCTTAATTAAAGCCTTCACAGTTTCTTCTAAGCTACAGAATGCCCATGAACGACCATCTCTTAAAGTTGCAGCAAACAGAATTGAGGATGAACCAGCTATTTTCTTTGATTATTTATCATGGGTTATGGTATGCTATTTGATTCATGATTTGTGTTGTACTCATGGGTATCCCAGATTGTGATCATAATATACCATCATCTAAAGGTTTTCCAATGCTTTTGAAATATTGGTATCAGTTGATAAGTAGCATATTTCTATAAATGTTCATTCTTTTCTTTTTCAACTTCTTTTCAGATATTCTATTCAAGAAGTGATGATATAGTACTTCACAGTCTTCCCATGATCATCTTCCTTCTTATGCCATTCTTTTTGTGTTTCCATAATATTGCGATGCATCATTGCTTCATAAACTTTTTCGACTCTATGACAGGTATAATGTTTGTTTCTCACTTCAAAAGTATAGTATTAATTCCATCGAAAGTGCTTCTTTTTCTTAGGCTGAGAAATTTTTGGGTCCTCCATTTGTACGCTAACTACACTTTTGGTTTTCCTTAGTCTTTTTAAGTTGGCATTAGGCTGTTCCTTTCAGTTCGTTATGCTCTGGATCTGATACTACTATTTATAATATGTGATGTACTTTATTTTGAACTTCAGCTTTATTGAAAACTGTTAAGGTTTATTGTGGCTATTTCTGCTGCTATCTTACAGGAATGTTGTTGCATGCCATTGGGGTTATTCTAGCGATTATTATCCGTGTCATTTTTTCCATCTTCAGATTGCATTTGTTTAATTATGCAATGAGCTGGTGAGGGTTTGCTTCTTTTTAAGTTACATGAAACTCTTAAAGTATACCCTGGGCGGGCTTTTTGCTTGTTCCTATGGTTTATCAAATAGTTATAATATTTATTATTGGTGCTTGCTTTTTAGGACAAGCTAAAAGAGTAAAAGAACATTGAAACTGGAAGAACTGAAGAAGCAATGTGGAACAAATATGAGAGTAGAGAAGCAAAACTTTCAAGAAATCAAGTATTACATGCAAAGAGATAGAAGGTGAGCATGGAAGGTACGAAAGTTTTGAAGGAATGTAAGGTTGGAGATGGTTTCGTAGAACTTTGAGAGTGCGTAACATACATGTATGGTAGGAGAGTTAGAGATGAGGTTGCAAACATAGACAAGACAGATGAATCCCCCTTTTAGTATGTCATCAAAAACATGTCAGTAAGATTGTTTGAAATTTTTTTAATAGAGATTGTATTCTGTTCAATCCTTCAATTAGCAAAATTTGGAAATCCAAAGTTGTTTGTAGATTGCAAAACCAATGCTCATAAAACCGAAACAAAAATTCTTTGCTTTGATATATGAACTTCATATCATGAATTAATTTTTTTTCAAGTCATTTAATAGTTTCTTTAAATTTCAATTATCTATTAGCGTACATGTTTAATAGTAGTTTCATTAAAACCTCCAACTGATTCCTCGGAGTTTTGTTCGTGAAGATAATATGGGTAAAATAGGTATTTTAAAAGTTTTAAAGGGGCATATAAGACCGCAAGACATATTTCATTAAAATCATTTCTGCAAATGTGATTTCAGAAATAGAAGATAATAGCTTCAAAAAAATCAACATTTAGATGAAACGATTTTTATGGAATCACTTTTTACTTGCGTTTACCAAACACTTTTTTATTTATTTGAAGTGCTTTTGAGCTCAGGAATCACTTCTAGGTTCCGAAGTAGCAAAATGCTAAACACGTCCTATTACAGCCGTGGATAAATATTTTTCCATTGAGGCACTTATCCAAAAGTACCTACAAAAAACAGAACCGTGTCAAACGCAGCCACAGACTCCTTCGCCTCTTAATCTTATAATCTTATCCCCTTCCGGTCTTTGAGAAATCGGATTTCCTTCTCAACTTGATAACTTCTTTAAAAATGATTTATTTGCAATACTAAAATCCTTTGCCAGTACATATAACTGATGACCTGGCTTAATATGATTGGACTTAACACGATGGTCAGTGTGCTTCGGAATTATGATCATATTAATCTATCAAATGAACGGTCACGATGAGTCATCTCGAACTAAGGAAATTCTAATAACGAGCGGGGTTAACTAGGTCATTTCGGTTTCCAAAAGAAAAAGCATGCTAGCATCTTTGTCGTAGAAAGCTTACAGAGGAAGAAAGAAGAAACATGTAAGCAAACGAAGAAACCAGTGTTCAGTTCCGCAAATACTAGAAAAATGGCATCTAGCGATCTCAAATACGATCACGAATCCGATCTCGACGTTGCTTTTGAACTGCAGATGATGGAAGCAATGGATGCGTCTCTTGCTCTTCGACCTTCTTCTTCTCCGTTAATGGAGTTTCCGTTACCAGACGACGATGACGTCTTTCACTTCGCAGATCCCATATCCCTAGAACTCGAGAAGTACTATCAACGACTGAAGGATCGAGAGGAAAGCGAAGCGGAAATGCTTAGAATGTCGAGCGATCTCAAGCGACGAGTGTACGATCACAAGTTTGCTCAGGAGATTTCGCAGATTGAAGATGGATATTGGAATCTATATGGTGACAATGTGGAGAAACCGTTCGGTGAGGGTTGTTCATCTCAGGTGATGGATGAAGCTTTCAGGTTGTATTTCAAGGGTTTGGTTAGTGATGAGAGAGTTTGGAATTCGAGGACTGTATTATCTGGGATTGGGGCAGCGATTTTGGATCCTTGTGGTAACCTAATTTTCGAGGTGCATAAGCCATTGGTAGGTGATGAAATGACTGCTTGGAAAGCGGATGTTAAAGCTTTGATTGAAGGACTCAATGCGGCTATTGCCTTGAATATTAAGAAGATTGACTTTTATTTCGACTACGATCCACTCTACTCGTTTGTAAGTTTAATTTAGGTGTTGTTATCAGAAGTTTTCTAGAATTTTGCTCTTTAATTGCTGAATTACTATTTTACTGTTTTGTGCTGATTGGTATATATATATATAGTTCAGGAGGTTGATAATCTTAGAGCTTCATGAAAAATTGCAAAAGTAATCGTAAATGTAGTAGGAATTTCTTTAGGCAAAAAGAAATGGAAGACACTTCTAACTTGTATTGGTCTTGGTGAACTGCTATCTCCTTTGTAGTCTGTTAAACATTCTTGTATGTTCAACCATGAACAGTAAGAAGGAATAATTGTAGAAGTGTTTATAACTTGTATTGATCTCAGGTTGATTATTTTTGAGCATTTTGCAGTGAGAAAATAATGAGTTCCCAGTAACAATAGATCCACCTAGTGGGTTCAAGGTTTAAAGGCTCCAGAGACCGGGGCCTGGACCGTTCTTGGTTGGTTCCGTTCCGGACCAGCGGTACCGTCCAGTTTGGATCTGGTACAAAAAGATGGACCGGCTATTAATATTTCAAATTACAAAAGTTTGGACCAGTCGCCGGATCGGTGGTAATGGTCGGGACCGGACCGTTCCAGATCGATACCGGTCTGGACCGTCCAATTCACAAATTTGAAAAAAAGAAAACAAAACAAAAAAACACCAGACCAGTTGTACCGGCCGGTTCAGAACCTCACGATACAATTGTTTGTATCGTGGCTTAGGAACGGACCACTAAGGTCTGGTCCCGGTACCAACTGGACCGGACCGATCCTTTAAACCTTGAGTGGGTTGGCTATGCACGGTTATCTCTTTGCGTTGACTATGGATGAATTGGTGAGGTGCCTTGATGTACAGCATTTGTACATGATGTTGTAGTTCTTGTGTATTGGTACTCTGCACAACAAAATTAGCTAGCTATTGGTATAAAGTGTGGAACTAAGGTTATTCACTTTTGATAAATGTGTGAAACATGACCTTACGTTATGTGATCTTTGGATAATCTAGAGTAAGCTTTTGAAAATGGGTAATCCCTCTCCATCCATTCAATAAAGTAAGATCTCCTTCAATGTAAACATTTGTAAGGTTGATGGATAGAAACAGGATCCCTGGACCCTGGCACTTCTGCTTGTTTCCATATGATGCTCTAAAGACTCTCCTCAAGATGTAACTAATTTTGCAGATTCTTCAAAAGGAATGGTAAATTATGAAAAAATCAAATATCTGGAATGCTTTTATTGATCTTTAACATTTAACATTAGTTTAGTAGTTGTCTGAAATTTCATCTTTCATTTTCAACAGATAATTTGAACAGGTTTTTCTCTTTATTTGTAGTTGAAAATACGATAAGACAAGTGCTCCATGACTGAGCATTATCAGCCATTGCCTGCTGGTCAATCTCAAACAACTATTTGATCTCCCATTCCTCAACTCAGCTTGATTTGATAGAGTGGATAGCTGGTTCAGATTGTTCAAGTTGAGCAAACACACCTTCTACCTCGTCCAGTTCGTTAACCCAGATCTGAGTCATCGAGGACGAGCCTTGGAATGGAGTGTCTTTTTACGAACTTCTCTCAGGCATTTTGCCTTTGGTATGGTCATTTTCTGCCATTGCAAATGTTGTAATTGCAACGATTAGGATAGCTCTATCTATCAATTGCCTATCATGTGCTCGATAAGGTCCCCCAGTTCCTTGGCAGCACCTCGAGGTGCATTTAGTTGTCTTACATGAGACTCAGAATATTCCCCACTCCATGGAACTTTTTGCTCATCCATTCCGGCCGCCCTTCCAGAAGCGGCGCCTGTCGAGAGATGGAATAGATAGGTCCCCCCAAATTGTCAATTTGTTGTTGGGGATTTAACACGAAAGGGGATGAAGAATTCTCAATGAAAAAAGTGCTCTCTGAATAGTGAGCTATTATGCAATCTTTCAAGGGTGACTGCTTCTAGGAAAACCTCATGGTTGTCTCTTCAACCCTACCTCCTTTATCACTGAGCGGTCATTTAGTGGCCTTAGCTGGTGATCCGGGCTGTTTCCCTCTTGACAATGAAGGTTATCCCCCATCGTCTCACTGGCCGACCTTGACCCCTATTATTTTGAGGTCATATCCAGTATTCAGAGTTTGCCTCGATTTGGTACTGCTATTACGGCCCGCACCGAAACAGTGCTTTACCCCTAGATGTCTAATCAACTGTTGCGTTTCAACGCATTTCGGGGAGAATCAACAAAATCTGTGTTCGAGTGGCATTTCACCCTTAACCTACATGACCTATGTTACATGAATTCGACAAAACCTTGTCCAAATTGTGTGTCCATACGTGTGGACACGGATTCACCCAAATTCGTCTGTTGGCCGAATCCAGTATTTAAAAAAAAAATAAAGGTGCTAAATCAAGAAGGAGAAGAGGGGAAAGGGAGAAGCTATTAGAGAATGAGAGAAAGTAAGAGGAGGAGAAACTCTAATGCACTAGAGGGAGGGAGGGACCCTTCTCTTTTGTCAAAAGACCAATGTAGCCTTGGTCTCTCTCTCTTCTATTTTTAAGAGGGAGGGAGGGTGGTCTCCTTCCTTTTGTCAAAAGACCAATGTAGCCTTGATAGCCGTCAATGTTAAAACAAATTACGAACATATTTTAGAAAAAAAAAAAAAACACTCTTCTACTTTTAAGAATTATAGATTGATCAATCTCATTTAAGTTAATATCAAAAGTAGCATTTTACATTAATATGAGAATATGAAATGCGATACTAATAAATTTATATTTTGTTTGAATATAGCAATTTATAAATTCATATTTTAAAATGTTTTCTTTTTCTTGTCCAGCTTTTATATTATACACATATGATCACATATAATTATGTGTTAATATAAAAATAAATAAATATATCCCGTGTCATCAAATCCTATAGATTTCTCTGGTGAAAGCTGAATGGCACTAGTTTGTCTCTTGGTGAATGATAAGTGGGCCGGGCTAAACTAGAAAAAGTGGAGAAACCATGTTACTGCAAGTATTGTCTACCTCATCTTGTACATAGGAATGGACTTCTATAATTCCTAGACTATCATTTCTACCAAGAATGAACTTGAGGCAGCCAGCATTTTCCAATCACCCTGCTATAAATATCTTGGACTTGGTAAACACATTCATGGATTTGATTACTTACAAAGGTGTAATTGCATTGTATTACCTGGTGCAGGTTATAGGGAAATGGACAATAAATCAGCATGAGCTTACAACATTATTCGATCAAGTGGTTCAACTTCAAAGTAGGTTTACATCTTGTCGCCCGTTCCTTGTGGCTCGAAATGATATTAAGTTTGCTTTTAAACTGGCAAGGGATGCAATCAATTCTCAGCTCACAAAGTTTGGGGAACCTATTCGGGACAAGAATTTGATTGTGACGTGCAACATCTGCTTGGAAAAAACCGAAATTAGCCAGATGTTTTCTATTAATGGTTGCCTGCACCAATATTGCTTTTCTTGTACGGGAAAACATATGGAAGTCAAGTTGCTTTATGGAATGTTACCTGAATGTCCTCGTGAAGGCTGTAGATCCAACCTGAATATAGATAGTTGCAGAAAGTTTTTATCACCCAACTTAGTTGAGATTATGAACCAACGTTTAAAGGAGGCTTCCATTCCTGCAGCAGAGAAAGTTTATTGTCCATTTTCAAGGTGTTCTGCATTGATGTCAAAAAGTGAGGTTCGACAATATTCTAGCGATATATTTACTGGTGCTGATACTGGAGTCCGGAAATGTATAACATGCCAAGACCTTTTTTGTATTAATTGCAAGGCCCCATGGCATACTGACATGACCTGCGATGATAACAAAAGGTTAAATCCCCCTGCAGAGGATAGTAAGCTAAAGTCTCTTGCATCGGAAAAGCTTTGGCGTCAGTGTAAAAAGTGCAACCATATAATTGAACTAGCTTCAGGTTGCTACCACATTACTTGCAGGTAATTTTATTGTATTCCTTTAGTTCTGATTTTTCCATGTAACAGGAAAACTTGACATGCAAACTTATGCAGTTGTAGAAAAGTCAAATAGCATGGCTCAGACTTGTTGATTTTTGTGTCTCTGAAGAACTTGTTAGTAATGTATTCTTAATACTATATTCTCATGCATGAATCAATCTGGTTCCGGCTGGACTGTTCATACTGAGATTTGTAAAATTGTTGTACCATCTGATGATCCCTATTGTTCAATTTATTAAATCATTTCAGATGGACAAACCAAGGTTTGATCATTTTTGTTCTCATAAATTGATGGCTAACCTAACTAGTTGATATGATTTATGCTATGTCTGATCCAATAGCCTGGATAGATAGTATATAATGGAAACCACCTGTCACATCCATGAAGAAAATTTGCTAGCCTTTGCATCACATTTTGGGATTTTCTGAGACCTTTAGTACTATATAAGCAAATAACTTATCTCAAATTATGAAGGGATTGCATGATATTGATGCAATGTTTGCTAGTCAAGAACCTTTTTTTTTTAAATATATAAGTGCAATTGTTCTTCCTTGTAGTGGAGAAGAGACAGCTTTCATGAGTCTGGGGCAAATTTAGTGATATTTGCATTTCATTACTATAAAGGAAGAAAGTAGTGGCGCTCAATTATTATCTTGCACAATGTCTTTATCAAGTGCTTTTCTATCTTTTAATGATCCCAAGAAACTAAGGATGAGGAGAAAATTTGGTAACGTTATTTTTCTTTCTTAATTTTGTTTCTTGCATCTATTAAATATTTAGATTTCTTTCCCATGCTATTCTTTTTAAGGCATTATCTTTTGATAAATCATTCGCTGACCCCATTCCGTTCAGATTTAAGAACATGTGGATTTCCTATCCAGGGTTTAGGGATTTAGTGGGGCAATGGTAGAGTGAGGGTATTAGTAGTTGGGAGGGTTGGACAAGGTTTAAATTCTTGAAGGCCTTTGGTGCTATGAATGTATAGCTCAAAATCTGGAATAGGGAGACTTTTGATCCCAAAGAAGAATGGTGCCTCGGATGTCAAGGATTTTTGGCCTATCAACTTCCACAAACTTGTATAAAATTATTGGCTGAAAGGATTAAGGCTGTGATTTCTTCAGTAGTCTCTTGCCAACAGAGTGCCATTATCTGAGGTAGGCAGATCCTAGACAGCGTGCTTATCGCAAATGAATGTGTTGTGGGGAGGGAGAGATTAGGCCCCCCAGGTGTGGTGTGCAAGCTTGATATAGAAAAAGCTTGTGATAGGGTGGAGTGGTCCTTTTTAGACTCAGTTATGCCATGGAAAGGTTTCGAAGTGAAATGGAGAAAATGGATAATGTGTTGTTTGAGGAATGTGCACTTCTCCTTTATGTTAAATGGTTCAGTTCATGGCTATTTCCCTTCTTCCAGGCGGCTGTGCCAAGGGGATTCTCTTTCCCCCTTTTTGTTTACTCTGGTTAGTGACTTTCTTAGTACTTTCCGAGGTGGGATTGGTGACAGGTTTTGTTACGGGTTAGAGAAAGTATCTATATCTCACCTTCAGTTCGCATATGATACGATGTTGTTTCTTGACGCTTTGGAGGATTAGGTGTTTTGGATCAATGTATTCTCCTCTCTTTTGAGTTGGTATCTGGGTTTAAAGTTAACCTCGAAAAGAGCTCTTTGTTGGGTATTAGAGTGAGCAACCATCAGCTTTCTAGTCTTGCGAATGTGCTAGGTTGTAGGGTGGAAGAGTGGCCTATGAAATACCTAGGCCTACCCTTAGGTGAAAACCTGTGATCAATTCAGTTCTGGGATCCTGTGGTGGAGAAATTGGAAAAAAGATTGGCTTCTTGGAAGAGGAACTATTTATCCCTAGGGGGTAGAATCACTCTGATTCAGGCGTCTCTGTCAAACATTCTGGTCTATTTCCTCTCCATCTTTAGATGCCCAATGTCAGTTGTCAAAAGGATTGAAGGATTGCAAAAAGATTTCTTATAGGAAGGGGGTGGAGGGA
The DNA here is from genome assembly GCA_031762675.1 of Pachysandra terminalis. Classification (NCBI taxonomy): domain Eukaryota; kingdom Viridiplantae; phylum Streptophyta; class Magnoliopsida; order Buxales; family Buxaceae; genus Pachysandra; species Pachysandra terminalis. The sequence continues at coordinate 7,721 of JAUPMG010284690.1, read as the reverse complement.
AAAAAGATCATTTGGTTAGGTGGGAGGTTGTGTGCAGGTTTTAAAGAAATGGAGGTTTGAACCTTGGCAATATTGCTACTAGAAATCAGGCTCTACTTGGAAAATGGTTCTAGCGGTTCTCTTAAGAGCAAGATCGTTTGTGGGCTAGAGTTATTGCTAGCACCCTTATTATATCCCTTGGTCCGCTTCAGTGTTGGGTCTGGTTCTCGTGTATTTTTTTGGTCGGATTTATGGTGGTGGTGGTGGTGGGGGGGGTAGTCCTTTTGACTTCTTATTCCCTCGTTTGTATAGATTATCTTCTTCTAGGAGGGCGAGAGAG
>JAUPMG010284659.1:4567-18061 GCA_031762675.1 Pachysandra terminalis | reverse complement strand
TTGTGCTTGGAAGATCCTGAAGTGATGGGGAGTGCCTTTGGTGTGTTACTGTTCTTGTGATGGTGAATAAGAAGTATGTGAGCGGTTGATGCTAGCTAGACTTAGAGAATATGGGATCAGGGATGTGAAATGTGTTTTTGGTGTTATAGTCTAGTTTTAGGAGTAACGAGTGAGTGCTGTAAGATACAACACCCACTTCTGATGTTGCTCATGTGTGTGGGCTTGCTACTATGGGGTCTGAATGTGAGTTGTCTTTGTATATGAGGGTGTGCTGCTTCAGGTACATATTTTTATGTCAGTGGTGTGGAGGTTGGTATATGGTGTGTGTCGGCTTGCTACTACGGGGTCTGAATCAATAGTTTGATCGTCTTTGGGGTGTGGCTGCTGCTGCTGTTAGTTGGGTTTGGTATATGAGTGCTTGCTACTGATTGGTGCAGGGGCCATGTACTGCCTGGCTGTGTGACTCTCTATTGAGTTCATTACATTGGTTTAGTGGTGGTTATTTTGGTTGCAGCTGATTCACTCTACTGAGTCTGAGCACTTGTTGGGTATTATGGTGCTGTTTCGTTTGTTATGCCGTGCTTATGTTGCCTTGTGTTGCTGCCCTGCTTTCTTTGTTGTGGTATGCAGCCTGGGGTGTGTTTTTGTTTTGATGGTTGTTGTGCCATCTTGCGTCCATATTTGAACGTGTATCTCATGTACAGACCTTACGAATCCAGTACCGAAGTGGCCATGTGTCTATATATTGTGCTTGAGGGGGCTCTGAGAAATTGCTCTCCAGATTAGTCTTTAAGTCAAGCTGTAAAGAATTTTTTAATAAGCCAATTAACTGATGCACTTCCCGTCATATCTTGTTCTATTGAATTTGGACCATAGTCTGCTTGATTTCTCAAGAAAAAATAACTATTTTAAATGTGGCTACTATATGGATTTATTAATTTTGAAGGTTCTGGTTAACCAAATGAGCAAAGTAATGGAAAACTGATTTCTTGAAATTGTTCTTTCGATGTGCAAAAATTGTTAAGTAATAGCATAATAGTAATAGTATTGGCTACCTTTTTTCAGTTGTACTAGACACTTCGTTGTAGGATACCTGGTCATTATTTTCAATTTTCTATTTGTTCTACTTTACTTTGATTATGGTAGTCTTTTTATCATGTTCCAATTTACTTTGTGTTTGGGATATTTTTGCTGTGGTGCACTAATATAATCCTCAATGCCATGTGAATTCTGGCATTTCTCTTGTACTCCAAGGCCAAATTATCTGGTGTTGGTAAAATAGTTTTTCAGGTTTTAAAGACAAGTGAATATTTTCTTGCTTGGTTCTTGATGGTGCATTGTCAATTTATAATGTGGATGATTTCAGGTTTTAAAGACAAGTGAATATTTTCTTGCATGGTTCTTGATGGTGCATTATCAATTTATAATGTGGATGATGCAGCCCGTCTTAGATAAAAGTTAAAGTTGGACTTGCTAGAATGTAACATTAACATTCCTTTATACCAGTTTTCTTCTTTCATTTGCTTGTAACTTGAAACAGAGTCCATGACCAAACATGTTATTGAGTCTTGTGAACTCTACAACTTGACCAGTAAGGTGTGAGAGGCTGCCTAAAAGATTGATACTAGGTCACCCAAAGGTGTAGTCACAGTCATCCCATTTATTTCATGACTCTCCTATACTTAGGCAATGCAACTTTTTCATGTCACGCAAGCGTCATTAGTGGATCTTATATATGTTAATTGATCTTTTTTCTTCTTGCATAATATTGTCCTTGTTTAACGCCAAAGATTTTGACATTTGATAATCTTCTATACTCATAGGATTAATTATGAATTAAATTTCAAGTTAATTTGATTTGATTTAGTCATATTTTAAAATTGTTGTCTAAGTATTTACAGTTGCTGCCTTATGTTCAAGATTTTTTGTTTTATTCCCAATCCAAACGAGCTTATTCTCTGCTAATTTTCTCGTATGTTATGCTTTTCGTCATTATCAGATCGTACAATATTTTGAAGCATAATTCTGGTTTTCTATTAGGATTCTAAAGCAATTTCTTCTATCAGTTCCTGTTTTCTTATGTAATTGCAGCGGTTTGTAAAAAATATTTTAGTAATTAGATTATGAATTGTAGTCTAGTTTTTGTGAGGTTGTATAATTTTTTTCAATATCTATAATAAATCTTGTTTAGACTTAGAAATAGGTTAAGACAATTATTTAGATGTGTATTTCTTTGTTGTACAGAGACTACCGAATGATGGAAGTCTTTGAAGTAAAGAAGATTTATATAGTTTAGAATAAGTATATATACGTTTATATAGCCTACGTAAAGATTTATAAAACAAGGTGTAAAATATGGTACACTCTACAACTTTGACTAACCCGATGGTTGTCTTCTATGTTAGATGGCTAGAATTTGAATGATCACTATTCTAGCTATTATACAAGGAACACATTCCGGGATAGTTAATATCAAAATTCCAAGTTTAATATTTTTTGACTATATATAAGTTTGGTTAAATTATAAAATGATAATATGGTGTTCTATGTTATATAATGAAATTCTGATGTATATACTTGTAATACAAAACATCTAAAGAATTTGATTTTCACTTTCTTACTAAGAGGACGGGAAAGTTGTATACTGCAGATACATTGATCCCCAACTTTTAGATTGATAATGAAACACCACTAAACAATGAACTACACAGTAAGAGTTTAATAAGGATTAAATAATAGAAGATAAATGCTAGACATTGGATAGATAATAATTCAATACTTTGTATAGTATACTAAAATACTTGAACTTCTAAGTATACTACGCTAGTGTAAAGAACTTTATTACATTGTGATGTACTAGTGTAAATTGTATCATATTCTATTTTTTTTTATGTCTAAGGAAAGCAAGTACTAGAAATTCATAGATCAGATTTGACTATTTGATTCGGTGAGCATCCATATCCTAACTCAGTGAATGGTGTAAACTCCATTTATTCGAGATCCATGATCTCACAGTTGATTTTTGGAGACGAAAATCTCGGCTTGATTTTAGTAGTTGTTTTTTATAAGCTAGATCTTTATATTCGTTATTTAGTTGACCTCTTTTATCAGTTGAATCGTCCTATGTGATGATCATTATTTAGGGGACATGGGGCTTTTCATGTATTGGAAGTTCCAAATTTTTTGGGTACCTTATCCAATTAATCTCTTTGATTTTTTAAATTAATTATTTTATTCCAGTTGATGCTTCTAGAATTGCATGTTTGTTATTGGTTGATTTTCATGTAAATTTTATTTCGTTGTTGGGATTTTGTTACTTTGTGGTTTAAGGAGGTATTCAGGTTTGGCAATACACTTGGCAATGCACCGAATTTTTTTTATAATGATTTAATTATTCTTCACCTTTAGAAATATATATTGTCTTCTTCTCTTCATTTATTACATCTTTGCTATCTTTTTCGTCTACTTATTCATATATGTTGGTTGTCAGGAAATATTGTTTTCAGAAATTTGAGGGACATACCAAATATGTTTTGATGATATTATAGTCATTGATATTTTGATCATTTTACATGATATTTTCTGTAACCGGTTGCTCCCGATTTATTGCATAAAGTTCTTTTGATCTTCCTGATTCTCATTGTTTACTATGACTAAAAGTCTTAGGTCTCAACTGACTACTAGCTTGTTCTTAAGTCATACGGGATTTCAATAGTTATCCACCAATATATGTATGGATATAATTTTATACGCGTAAACCTACAACAATATATACATATATATATATATATATAATAAACATCTAAAAGCTTATTTTTGCACATTTGGAATGATATATTGCATTCTCTCGCATCGTCAAGGAATAATTGCCAGAGAGCATCTCTTTCTCTCCTCAATGTCATTTAACTGTTCAGTCTTTTATTCATGGCTTGACCCCCCACACTCTATATTTTCTTTTACTTTTATATATTTAATTAGTTGTGGATTACTAATTAGTTTATTTCATTTTATTAGGTTTAGGAGTGAGTAGCTATCTCAACTGTAAGGCTTCTAGACTGCCACATAGTCATGTACCCAATAAATTAACTTCCATTTAAGGACAATCACTCATTCAACCATTCACCCTTTATAGTCTTAATAATAATAATAATAATCTTTACTATATATAACGCCAAGATTACTCTCGCGAAAGGCATCCAAATTTTTTAAACAAATTTCAAAACAATCTATTAAGTCCAGTTGGCATTTTGTTTAGAGTTATTTTTGTATTTTTGATATTTTAATGTTTAAATAAAAAAAGAGAAAAATGGGGTTACCTTTAACGACATCTCTCTCAAAACAATCTTTTGTGACAACTTCTTCTTTACTCTTTATCTTTCTCCTTTACAAGCACATGAAATTGCAAGTTTTTAGAATTGTTTAAGAAGAGATTTGGATAAGATTTTGCTATTTTTCAAAGGCATTTTTAAAGGCTAGACTACTTGAAGGTTGTAAACGAATTGGATCATGTACCTCGATGCACATAAACTTGGAACTGCAATAAAAGATTTCTATTGAATTGGATGTCGTCGGATGCATCAAACATCAAACGTATGAAACACAAGGGAATGGATGAGGAATCTTCTATTTATAAAAGATTCAACTCAATTCCAAATAAAACTTTATCTCCTAAATAGTAGGACAGAGTCAAACAAACTAGATCCGTGGCCTAGTATGGACATCCCAACCAAATGGGGACCCGGGTCGACCATCCTAATGGGCCAACCGGGTCAACTCAAGTAATAAATATAACATCTCCACTCGTCTATAATAGGCACAAAGTGTGCATCTCTCTCATATATATTAGACCTTCCTATCATAGATGCTAATCATACAGGTCATTGAGTATGCGACCAACGAGCACAAAGTAACGGCCGGTGACTCTATATCAAGTTTCATAAAGCTGACATTGAGATACACTCTCAAAAGTCTCGCCTATGCCCCAGACATATTTGTCCACATTGGATTGAGTATTTTTAACCCCTCATGAGCTTAAGCTTAGAACTCTATACTTAACCACAAGATTCATAATAACGAACTCATTTAAAATAATTCATATAATCTGCATATATATCATATACATATAAGTAAAAAAATGTGAAACATCAAAATGATAATTTCAAACCTTGAACACATTCTCTAAATCGTATCTCTTTGAACGTGATGCCAAATAGTTTTCCTTAAGCCTCGTGTCATTTAGCTTTGACCTAATTGCTTTTTCAGTCAAATCCCATTTAGATTGTTTGATGCATGACCATAGGAAAGTATGCTAGAGTAACGATCATCAGATCTAACTTTACGACATGAACAAATGTAAATAAAGGTATAAGTTGATCCTCACAAGGATCATCTTGATCTCACATAATAAGAAAATAAGGATCAATTACTTGCTCTCAAAGGTAACTCGCTACTGGCATATGTGGTATGCAATACATGCTACAGTGGAGCTCTCGGCCCAACCAAGAGTATGTCAACCTCCAACACCGTACGGATCTGAGTCTACATACAATCAATTTGCCTAACCTGAGCTCCTAAATCCAAGTCATAATTCTTATGCGCCTTAATTAAGGTCTCACATCAGGCTTTATCAGGTAAAATTTGTTTCCTAAAGGATTCTCATCTTGGCTCTCCCAAGGCGATATATAACTCATAGAGTTCTCTGAATTCCCTCAATGGCACAAGTCCTCTTTAATGCCTCATCTTGCATACAATGCATGCGCTAGGGCTGGTCGATGTGTGAGAAGCTTGGTGACATATTGTATTATCCACATAATATGGTGGTAATGTGTGTGTAAAGTGTGCATGTAATACACAATCTCATGTCTCCTGAAAAGATAAACTCCGTAAAACTCTCACGCGTGAAACATAATATAATATGAGATGTCTACATGTCAAATGTAAATAAAAAACTGTTCCACCTAACACAGATCACAATCTACGTAGTCCCATCTCTTTGACATGACCTTAAAATCTTGTCTAGCTATAGGTTTAGTCATGTGATTAGTTGTCATCTGCTGAGTAGGGATATATGTAAGGAACGCGTTTTCATGTGCAACTTTGTCTTTGATGTAATAATAGTGAATGTCAATATGTTTCATCTTGTCATGGTATTTGGGGTCTTTGATGTAGGCCAACGCTGCCATGCTATCACAATAGATGGTGATCGTCCCTATGCTAGCTCTGAAGACTCCAAGGTCCTGTAAGAATTGTCTCAACCATACGACCTCCCAGATGGTTGCACAAAAAGCTATGTACTCTGACTTCATGGTGGACAACACAGCGTAAACTTGCTTCTTGCTACTTCAAGAGATGGCCCCGCCACCTAGCAAGAATGTGCATCCTGATGTCGACTCTCGATCATCTAGATCATATATCCAGTCTGCATCACTGTAAGCCTTGTAGCTGCAAATCTATTCCTTGGAAGAAAAGCATGTAAACTGTTGTCCCATGTAGGTATCGACGAATACGTTTCACTGCCTTCCAATGATTTTTCTCTAGGCTACTCTGGTAACGGTTGACTAAGCCAATCGCGAAACTAATATCAAGTCTAGTACATATCATAGCATACATCAGACTATATATAACATTAACGTAGGGAACACGAGCCATCTGTTCCTTCTCTTCCTTTGTCTTTCGATAAAGACCAAGATGTAGTGAAGCACCCTTCTCAACAGGAGTGACAATGGGTTTGATATCGTGCATTCTGAAATGCTCAAGTACCTTCCTTACGTAAGTCTCTTAGGATAAACAAAGAAACCTCTTAGCGCGATTCCAATGAATCGTAACACCAAGCATGTAATCTGCCCCACCCATATCCTTCTTCTCAAAACTGAAGGAAATCCACTATTTAGTAGCGATAATCATCTCCTTGTCATTCCATGCTATTAATATGTCGTCAACATACAGTGACAAGATAGGAAAGCTCATATCATAGTGTCGAACATACACACAGTGGTCTTTCTCGCTCATCGTGAAGCCAAGCTCTATAATGGCTTGATGGAATCGAAGATACCACTGCCTGGGTGATTCTTTCGGGCCGTATATAAAGCGTTTGAGTCTGCATACTCTACGCTCGTGCCTCGCGGCAACGAAGCCCTCTAACTGATCCATGTAGATCTTCTCATCCAGTTTTCCATTGAGAAACACAATTGACATCCATCTGATAGAGTTCCAAATATAAGTATGCAACGATAGCTACAATGAGGCTAATGGAGACAAATCTCACTACTGGTGAGAACTGCTCCTCATAGTCAACACCCTCACTGTGGGTTGACGCTTCGCCACGAGACGAGCCTTGTATCTCTCTACACTTTTATCTACCTTGTGCTTGACCATTAGAACCCACTTGTTTCCAATGGGTTTGCGCCTAGGGGAAGATCAACAAGTTCCCAGACTTGGTTATTCTCCATGGAAGTTATTTCATCTTGCATAACAGTTATCCACTTCTGCAAATTAAGCAGGTGATAATAACGCCTCCTGGTATAACTCAGGTTCATCATCATCTAGTGTGGCAGTCATGAACGACTCACCCTCAATCGTAAAACAATGACGAGGAATCTATTCACGACTACTCCTACGCATGGGATTGCTAGAATCTGTGTCCACAGGGACACTCCCACTGGGCAGTAATCCGTTCCGACTATCCACAACACTATAATCCGAAGGATCTTGCTGAGAATTTATGTTGTCAATGGTGTTAATTTGGATATGCCGCGATCTCTATTGATCCCAACTCTGGCTCATTCATCTCGAAGAGCTTTAGATTCATTACTGATTCCTGCTCCGGAAATCAATCTCGATGAACTGCACATCACGTGACCCAATCTGTGTTAGACTTCCATCGGCATGTTCATGGACAAAGACGTAGGCCTTAAAGTGCCTGAGTATCTAAAAAAGATGCACTTAACGACTCTCTTGTCTAGCTTCTCTGAAGGCATATGAACATAACCTATCGACTCATATGGCCACATGTTAGTTAGATCAGGTGCTTTGCCTGTCCATAACTGGTATGGTGTGCTAGAAAGTGACTTCGTAAGGGCAAATTCCAAATGTAGGGGACAATCATCAGTGCGTCTCCCCAAAAGCTAATGCATATGGATCCATGCGTCATCATCGACCTCACCATATATAACAAAATACAGTTCCTTCTCTTTGTAGCACCATTCTATCGAGGTGCACTAGGGATCATCACATGCCTACAGATTCTTTTCTTCATATAACTCTAGAAACATATCAAATAAATACTCGCATCCTCTATCGGTACGGAGACACTTCATTCGTAGATCCAACTGGTTCTCGACTTCAGCCACAAAACATATAAAGCAATCTAATACTTTTGACTTGTGGAAAATCAAGTACACATAACTGTATCGCGTATAATCTATGAATGTGATAAAATAGGACTATGATCTATGTCAATTTCTAACATTGATTGGTCCACATATGTCAGAATGGACTAACTTTAAAGGTACATTCGCTCTCACTGTCTTACCAAATGTTTCCTATGACTTATTGGCCAAACAATACTCACAAACGGGTAACTGGACCTTGGCAAGCGATCTTATTAGACCTGTTCGAGCCAATCAGTTCATCCTCTCCAACCCTATGTGGCCTACTCTAGCATGCCATCTCAATGAATCAGAAATAATAGCATCATCATTATTGAAAGTCAAATAAAAAAACCAAATTTGCGTCACTTCAATTATCAATATCAAATTTTAACAATCACAGAATTAAATCCTCTACCATATAAAATTGACTCTAAAGAAATGGAAACACAGTCTCTAATGAAAATGATAGAAAAACCTAGTTTAAGTAACTTTACTACTGAGACGAGACTACGATGAATGGCGGGTGCATAGATTATGTCATGAAGCATCAGTGCGCGGGTCTCTCGTATCTTCAGTAGGTACGTGCCAACTCCTAGCACATCCACGCTAATACTGCTCCCCGTGTATACTTCCTGACTCCCAATTAATTTCCGTCTGTAATCCATGATCCCATCTCTGTCTCTAGTTATATGTTTGCTCACTCTGAAATCTACAATTCAATCAAGATTAGAATGAGAAAACAAGACATTAGTGTAAACCAGCAACACAAGATAAAGGTTGGCTTAGTTCGTACATGCTTGATCTTCTCAATGCAATCACGAACGAAGTGTCCGAACCTATAACAGTTATAGCAGATCACATTGGACCTGCCTTTCTTTCCTCCACGCTTTCCTCTTGGATGCTTTGTACCTATGCTTGCCTTAGGTGCTTTCTCAACTGTTTCCCTTGTTGGAGCGCCTTACCCTTGCACTTAGACCTAGACCTAGATGTCTTGCGCTTCGCTGATTCGGATAAGAGCACAATGTTGTTTGACTTGGCGATGTGAAGATCTTCCTCGAGCTCAAGATGACGTGTGAAATCAGTGAACGTTTTAATGTTCTCATTGTGTGTCATAGTGACCTTCTTGTGCTCCCACGAGTCAGGTAGGGATCTTCGAACAACGAGAATATGTTGCTCATCAGTCAGGCTATTCCCGGTGACTTTCAAATTGCATATCATAGACGACATCTTCCTGAAATGCCTAACCATATTGACGTTGGGAGCCATCTTGTAGGTCTTAAACTTCATCGCCCATGCACGCAATCTGGTACCCGAGGTACCAACGAACGTGAGTTTCAGTGCATTCCACATCTCTAGTGCAATCTTATAGGCCTTGAATTCGTTAATAAGATCATTGTGCATGCTCCTCAATATAGTTAAGCGTGCACAACGATCCTTCTTAGCCCAAGCCTAATATTCCTCCATGTCTCTACGATAGTGGTCCCCTCCTTAGGGTAGGCTAGGCTATGTAATAAAGTCTCTAGGGTCTCAAACTCATCAAGGAGATATTGGATCTTCCTATGCCATATGTCATAATTCTTACTATCCAATTTTTCTCCTTCGTCAGGTCAGCTACGATATTCTTAGCGACCATATCACTCCAATTAAATTGGACATTTAATTAACATCTCATATACACACACATAGTTGATTTTGCATCAATATCAAAGACTAAAAAATAATATTAATCTTTTATTTATCAGATCACAAATGCACTAGACCATAGGTCGTAATGCATAATCATCACCAATAAAATAAATATTTAATACTATTGTTTATCCCGAATATGCAAAACCCATCTAGGAAATTAAATAGTCTCAACTAAGATTTTATTCTGATATAAGCATGCAAATAATCAATCAAATCATGCCACGGTACTCTAACATGTCATATAAAATGGCACAAATTTAATTGGAATTAAATTAAATTAATTTCTAAATTTCTGGGTCCTTCAATTAACCGAATGGTCCTCTTCAGTTAACCGAGGGCTTTGATTTGTCCTTTGATCGACCGAAGCCTCTTTTGTTCGAAATATCGTAACATGTATGTAATGTTTTATCGTTCCTCGGTTAACCGAAGGGTTCCTGCAGTTAACCGAGGAGGTCTTTGGTTACAAAACCAGTGGTTCATCTTTGTGTGGATATGTCTCGGTTAACCGAGACTCTGCTTCGATTAACCGAGCACCCCTTTTGATCAATCGTGAATCCCCATCAACTGATCGAAGGCTGTCTCCGCTAGTCTTTGGTTGGCCTTCGGTCCCCCGAAGGACTACTTCGGTTAACCGAACAACCTAGTTAGGCTAACCAAGGGCTACGAATCTGGGTTTTTCAAAATCCGATTTAGAATTACTCCTATTCTCTTCAACCCATCATTGTTTAGGTGTTAAAAAATAATAATAAGCACCCCAAAACAATGATGATCTCAATGCATAGTTTCAAAAACGATCTTCTCATGGTCATCGATGCAACTATGCATTGTGCTTGCTATTTTATATAAAAGAACAACTAGGTTAATTGTTTCTTAGATGAGGTTTCTCGACATACATCCAACGAAGACGAATCACGACGGCTCTGATACCAATGAAGGTTGTAAATGAACTGGATCACATACCTCGATGCACATGAATCTGGATCTATAGCAAAAGATCTCTATCAAGCTGGATGTTGCCCATGTCGATATATGTGATTGCTAGAACCACACAGTAATATCCATACTCAAATGACTAGATTTCAAGTATGAGAATCTAATAACAAAACTAGATCTTTAATGGAGGAAGAAGATATGAAGAGCGAGAGAGACTCTCTAGGGTTGGATCAAACGTATGAAGTATAAGGGATGGGAGGAGGAATCTTCTATCTATATAAAGTTCAACTCAACTCTAATTAAGACTCTATCTCCTAAAAAATAGGAGAGAGTCAAACACGCTAGACCCATGGCCTAATATGAACGTCCCAACCAAGTGGGGACACTGGTCGGTCCATCCTAATGGACTAATCGGGTCAACCCAAATAATTAATCCAAGGCTATCGATTTATATTCTTATATAAGGGGTGTGTGTGTGTTTTTTTTTTTTTTACAATACCAAAAAAAAAAAAGTGTGTATGTGTTTTTTTCTCTAATAATTTTGTTCTTAAATAGTTATTATATTTTTGTTGGGCACATTAGAAAGGTTTCCTCTTTCTATTTTTATTATTGTTTTTTGTTTCTAAATAATCCTTTTATATAAAAGATAAAGACCATGTCATGAGAGAGAGAGAGAGAGAGAGAGAGAGAGAGAGAGATCAACACAACATTTGGGTGTTATATAGTAACTTGTTTGGATTGCTTGAACTGATGTTGCTAAAAAAATGGTGTCTTAGCCTCTGCTTCTTCAGCCGGTTAGCAGATGATAAAGAGGAAGTGATAATGATATATAAGAAGAGAGGAAATGGTTCTGTTTTGTCTTTCACGCATCTACAGTGGCAGTACTAGTTTCTTCTCTCCACCATTTTCTTTCTAAGCGGTTTCCTCTCTGTCATATAGTTTCATTTTTTTTTTTCAAATCTTGGCTGTCCCTATGCCTCTAATGAAGTATCCAACATAATTTGAACTGGGGCTTTCTCCCTTCATATCCGTGACTCCATAAATCTCAATGGGAAGTAACTAGTGATCAATGAGCAAAAGGGATCCACACTTTCAATCTCTCTCTCTCTCTCTCTCTCTTTCCTGATGTATGTGGAGGGGCTGAGATCCATCCAGTACTTAATATGATAAATTTTTTTGTAGGCTAGTTAACATATGATATTATAGGTAACTGATCCAAAAGGATCCTTTAGCTTTAAGGTATGACTGGTCCTTCACTGATCAGTCATTGATTCATGCATGTTTCCTAGCTAGCTAGCTTTCTGTAAAGATGAAATACTTTTCATCACTATTTACATTTCTTCAGCTCTCGAAATTGTACTTTCCTTCTATCTGCTCCCACACTTGATCCCAGCTAAGGGTAGCACATGAATAGTCCGAAAAGAGGAAAGAAAAAAATATTGTGCCCAGACGGGTCGGGTATTTCTTATGTAACCTGACACATGCCGGACAGAACATGCTATTATTTTTTCAGGTGTTGCCCCACCAATCACCTTTACATGTAAACCACATGTCCTTGCTTACATGATATCCAGGTACATATATAAGGATTACCCATTTAAGTATAAAGTGTATAAGAAATACCTTGGCATGTATATATATTTTCCTGAATAGTCCTCCAGCTGGAGATGGAAACGCGTCGGGTTGGAAAGGGTTTGGTTCGGATATGTGGTCAATCCAAACCCATTCATTTAATTAATGGGCAATAGTGAGTTTATAATGCAAAACCTGTCAACCCAACCCAACCCGTTTATTATTTAGGCAGGTTGGAGTTGACCCGATTAAAAAAATTATAGTTTTGTTAACCCAAACCAGCTAAGATACTGGGCAGGTTAGTGGGTCATCACAAAATTTGTAGCAAGTTATCTCGCCCCTTTTGCAGAGTTGCACCATAAATAGAATTATATATTAATGATCAATCTTATAAATTTGAATTTTGAACCCATGTAAATCATGACGCAGACTTGGGTTTTAGCCATAGAAAAACTAGGCCTTGAAGCTAACTTCACAGTTCATCCAAGTTAATCCTGAACTTTTTTATCTTACACATGTCTGTTAAGTAGAATCCTTCAAATATATCTTTTCTAACAACATTAATGCAATTGAAAGAAACAGCACAACAGGTAAAACAAAACCAGACCTTTAATAAAAGAGGGTGTCAGTGCCATTAATAGTAACCAAAGTACAATATCACTCGTCAGTTTTTAACCCTAATGCAGGCCCTGTGTAGTATGATATATGTATATAGTACAATCTCCCTTTTCAACTGGTGAAATAAACCCATGAGCTGGTAAGTCTTTTTCAAAAGTTCTTGCATCTGGTATGATGCACAAATACCCACATTTCTATCTATTTACTTACAAGTATATGTATACTGATGAATTCATGTATTTTTGACCTATTTTGCGGGGGGGGGGGGGGGGGGGGGGGGGGCGGGGGGGGGGGGGGGGGGGGGGGGGGGGGG